>CM063590.1:15076967-15112626 GCA_032356905.1 Salix exigua
TGTGAAAGAAAACAACATGGGATAAAATATTTTTATGTAAGGTTACCGTTTGTATTTTTTTCTATTATCTTGCCCATGCATCAATGTCCTGTAAGAGTGTATACATATACACCATTATTGTATCATAAAATTAATTGAATGAAAATACGAATTACAAGTTTGACATGGTATCAGAGCATACCTTCTTCCTTCTGAAATTGAAACTCTGAAATCGAATTTCTGGTCTGAAATCAAAGTGTTGAATCGTATCCTTTTTTTTTTTTCCTTCAACACTATCCGTAAACCAATTTGGTTCCACAGTACCTGTTGTCAACAGGTTTATCACAAATCCCACAAATTTGAAACACAAGCAATTCCAACAAATATGGAAATCAATGCAACTACACAAGATCAGTTCAACCCACCTTCCACTCACCCGATTGTTGTCCATCAAGACAACTCTGCCTTTCCCACGGGAATTATACTGGATGAAACCAATTTTTCACTTTGGTCCCAGCTCATGGAGATGAGGATTGGAGCTCGTAACAGGGCTGGGTACCTCACCGGAGACACTAAGAAACCACAGCCCGGAGACCCGAGACTCGAATCCTGGATTACGGAGAACCATCGTGTGAAAAGTTGGTTGATTGAGTCTATGTCTCCGGCGTTAATGCGACGATTTATTAGGCTCCCCACGACAAAAGAAATTTGGGATCTTGTCTCCGCACCTCACGACGACAAGCCGAAACCTACATATTCGAACTCAATCAACGATCGTTCTCAACAAAACAAAACGGACGTCCTCTGGCTACTTACTATAATGAGTTGGTGGCCATATTTCAGGAGATTGATTGTAGATCTGCTTCTCAGGCCGGAACAGTGGACGGGGTTCTTCACCTCAACTCGGCCATGGCGAGACTCCGGCTCCACATCTTTCTCAGTGGACTCGATCCCATTTTTGAACACATTAGAGGCGAGATTCTTCGAAAAGATCCCAAGCTAGACCTTGAAGGGGCTTACGCCTGTGTCCGGCGAGAGCACCACCAGAAACTAGCCATGGATGGCAGACACCCAAGTGGCTCTCCGTTACTGACCGAGAGCACTGTGATGCTCGCCCAAGGCTCCAGATCAGAGAGGGAAAGGAGAGATGACAGAAGCCATGGTGGAAGCGGAGGTGAGAGAGAAACTGAGAGAGGATGGTACAGAGGACATGGTGGTGGCGGTGAGAAAGAGACCGAGAGAAGATGGTCTGGTCGTGGAGGTGGTTTATTAGAGATGGGGAGTGACCGACGGGTCACTTACCCGGGAAGGGACAATGGAGGTGAAAGAAGGATTTTTAATCTCGGGAGTGAAAAGTCAGTGTCCAACCCGACCATGAAAAAAACTAGCGGGTTAATATACAACCATTGCGGTGAAACGGGTCATTCCAAACAACGATGTTACGAAATAATTGGGTATCCAGAGTGGTGGGATTTTAAGAAAAAACCTCGGAAAAATTTCGGAAAGAGTGTGGCAAATATTACGGAAGTCGAACCACGACAACCAACGGCAAATGTTACTCATCCAGGTATAATAGGTAAAAATTCTGAATTATCTGACATTGAAAAAAATAATACTTGGATTATTGACACAGGTGCCTCCGATCACATGACTAGAGATTCTGGTAATTTAAAATTTCCTAAATCTTCCTCGCAGTCAGTTATTTACACAGCCAATGGTAGTCATTCTCCTATTACCGGAGAAGGGTCTATAACCCTAACAGAATCACTCACCCTAGATACAGTTCTAGTGGTTCCGTCCCTCGCATACAATCTCCTTTCGGTTAGCCAAATTACATCTGCTCTCTCATGTATTGTAATGTTTTGGCCTCTATTTTGTGTTTTTCAGGACATTCTAACCCGGAAGATTCTTGGCTATGGTGTTAGACGGGGACATCTTTATTATCTGGAATTAGCTAGAAAGGGGTCAAAGTTCGATCGACCACATCAAACTACGAGTAAAGACAAAAAGGAAGCACTCATCTGGTTATGGCATCGCAGGCTAGGTCATCTATCATTCAGATACCTGAAGAAATTACGACCGCACTTGTTTTCAGATTTAAGTAGTTCAGACTTTAAATGTCACACTTGTGAATTGGCCAAAAGCCACCGTATCCCTTATTTACCAAGTGTGAGTAAAAGTTCTGAACCTTTTGCAGTTATTCACTCAGATGTTTGGGGGCCTTCAAAAATTCCATCTTTTTCTGGTGCACGTTATTTTGTTACTTTTATTGATGAATGCACTCGAATGACTTGGGTCTCACTTCTGAAAAATAAAAATGAGGTAGGGACAATTTTTCAGGAATTTCACAAAATGGTGACAAGCCAATATCAGAGGTCAATTCGTACACTTCAGTCCGACAATGGTACAGAATTTATGGATAAAAATCTTGGGACATATCTGGGTCATCATGGAATTCGACATCAAACTTCTTGCACCTATACTCCACAGCAAAATGGGCTTGCTGAACGGAAAAATAGGCAAATTATGGAAGTTGTTCGGGCATCCTTGTTTGGTATGAATATGCCTAAGTTTTATTGGGGAGAAGCTGTTAAATCAGCTGCCTATTTAATCAATCGTACTCCATCCAGTGTCCTCAATTTTCACACTCCTCAACAAAAGATGGAATCTCTACTCTCCGTCCCTCATCTACCGAATCTTGAACCCAGAGTATTTGGATGCACAGTGTATGTCTACATACCAAAAATTCTACGAAGTAAACTTGATCCGTGTGCAAAACGGTGTGTTTTCATTGGTTACTCAGAATTTCAGAAGGGATATAGGTGTTATGATCCGCTGCATCCGAAGTTACATATCACCCTAGATACCTCGTTCCATGAATTGGAGCCTTACTATTCAGGGGGAGCATCCGGGTCATCTCTTCAGGGGGAGAGACATAATGAAGAGAATGACGCCGATCTGTTTTTATTAGAAGAAAATGGAGGAATACTTGACACGTTCAATGAAGAACTACGACAACGACAAAATGGTATGGACTCTAACGATGGTACTAATTTGGATATTTACATCGATCAGAACAACCCCACTCGGTATCCAGAGATGTCTACACCATTAGCCGAAGAGTCAACCCGGAATATTTGTCCTCAGGTAAATCCAAACCATACAATTGATGAAACTAATGCAATTCCTGCTCAAAATATTTGTTCTCAGGTAAATCCAAACCATATAATTGAGGAAACTAATGAAACTCCTGCTCCTATAGAAAATATAACCCATAAATATCCACAGAGATCAAATAGAGGAGTGCCAAAGAAACAATATGAACCTGATCCAAATACTAAGACTAAATACCCTATTAGCAATTATGTATCTCCCCATAGGTTGTCTAAATCATATGCTTTTTCTGTTAATCAACTATCTGCTGTATCTATTCCTAGCAACATACAGGACGCACTAGCAGATCAACAATGGACGAAGGCAATGAATGAAGAAATGGAGGCACTCCAAAGGAACAACACTTGGGAGATATGTCCACTACCAAAAGGGAAGAAGACTGTTGGATGCAGATGGGTATTCACTGTAAAACTCAATGCGGATGGCAGTATTAACAGATACAAAGCAAGACTAGTTGCGAAAGGGTATACTCAGAAATATGGGGTAGATTATCAAGAAACATTTGCTCCAGTTGCGAAAATCAATACTATTCGCATTCTCATATCCTTAGCAGTTAATCGAGACTGGGGCCTCCAACAATTTGATGTCAAAAATGCTTTCCTAAATGGGGATCTTGAGGAAGAAGTCTACATGGATCAACCACCTGGAACTAAACAGAATCCCTTGAGTAGAGATAAAGTTTGTAAACTAAAGAAGGCATTATATGGGTTGAAACAGTCACCACGAGCATGGTTTGGGAGATTCTCATCTACAATGAAGGAGTTTGGGTATAAGCAAAGCAACTCGGATCACACACTGTTTATAAAACACAAAGAAGGAAAAATTACAGCATTAATTGTGTATGTGGATGATATGGTTATAACAGGAGATGATCTAGAAGAAAGGAAGGCACTTCAACAATTCCTAGCTTCAAAATTTGAAATGAAGGATCTCGGACAATTGAAGTATTTCTTAGGGATTGAAGTCTCAAGGTCAAAAACCGGAATATGTCTATCACAGCGGAAGTATGTATTAGATTTGTTAACAGAAACTGGAATGCTTGCATGTAAACCAGTCGACACACCAATGGAAATGAATCACAGGTTAGGAGAAACAAAGAATCGGACACCAGCAGACAAAGGTTGTTATCAAAGATTGGTTGGGAAGCTGATATATCTATCACACACACGGCCAGATATAGCCTACGCGGTAAGTGTGGTAAGCCAGTTTATGCACTCACCAGGAGAAGAACATATGAACGCAGTATATCGAATTTTAAGGTATTTGAAGAGTGCACCAGGAAGAGGCCTATTATTTTCAAAGAATGAAACTCGCGCAATTGAAGGTTTTACAGACTCAGATTGGGCAGGAAACCAAATTGATAGAAGATCGACATCAGGTTACTTTACGTTTGTAGAAGGCAATCTGGTTACTTGGAGAAGTAAAAAACAGAAAGTAGTCGCTAGATCGAGTGCAGAAGCAGAATTCCGAGGTATGGCTCATGGTGTGTGTGAATTATTATGGATAAAACATGTGTTGCAGGATTTGGGAATAGATTATGGGACGCCTATGAAGTTACACTGTGATAATAAAGCGGCAATTGAAATTGCTCACAATCCGGTACAACATGATCGAACCAAACATGTTGAAGTAGATCGACACTTTATAAAGGAAAACCTTGATAGGAAAATTATACAATTTCCTTTTGTACGGTCCGAAGATCAATTAGCTGATATCCTTACAAAGGCAGTTTCGGGGAAAGTATTTCATGATGCTATTGGCAAGATGGGCATGATAAATATCTATGCTCCATCTTGAGGGGGAGTGTGAAGAAAACAAGTATGGGATAAAATATTTTTTATGTAAAATAAAGAATACAACAGTATGGGTTGTATTCTTTATTCTCTGCAGGTTACCGTTTGTATTTTTTCTATTATCTTGCCCATGCATCAATGTCCTGTAAGAGTGTATACATATACACCATTATTGTATCATAAAATTAATTGAATGAAAATACGAATTACAAGTTTGACATGGAAACCACCAGTACTTTCCAGGAAATTGTCTGCTCGGATGCCGGTGTTTAAGTTTCGACTTACTTTATCGACCATCGGATGAAAACATGGAGTGCGTAGTTACTTGATTTTACAAATCAAAGTTGTTGGGTGGCGTTGATTCTCGACTTAAGTAGGCATTGATGCCGTGAATTACAAGATTAAAATCTCAATAAAATTGTAACCAGGCTTGTGCGGAATCACTCTGCAGATTATTGGAATCTCTCCAACAACACTGAATTTCTTCAATGGAAAATTATGGAATTCAAAAAAGCGATTATTCCTTACAATCGTTTTCTTAAATAGATGCAACACTCACAATGATAAAACTTAACTAAGGAAAGCAGCAAATTAGGAAATTAAATAAAATTTGGATAATTAAAACAATCAACACTTAAAGGGATTAGATTTCTTTGCACGTTCAGCTTCTTGATTCCGCTTGCTTTAATGTCCATATCTGTCTTCACTTGTAGCGGTCATTCTTCACAATTCCAGCAATTGTATCCATATTTAGCGACTTGTTGATCTCTGTTACGCCTCGATTTGATCCTCTTGCTCGTGATCCGCACTTGCCTCACGATTGTGATCTACATTTGCCTCTGATTTGCATCAGGCATCCCTAGTCCACTTCGCCATGGCAAAGAAGAGCTTAAAGCAATGGAAGAACACAACATTGTATTTACTATATGCCTCCATTGCGGGGTCTTACTCAAGGATTGCTTGTGTAAGATTTGAAAGGAGCAATGACCAGGGTAAAGGGTTTTGATTGTTAATGAGTTAAATTTGGTCTTTTTATAAACATTAATTTATTTATAATTTCATCATTTAGTTTTTTTAAAAAAAATTTGATCTCCATGCTTCTTTTTCACTTTTCTTTATGTGGGGTTATTCCAATCCTATTTTATTTCTATGGTTCGCCAGGTTAACGGGTAACTGAATTGCTTAAATAATTTTATCAAATTATTTTTAGAAATTTTCAGAGACTCAATTGAATTTTTTCAGGCTAATTTGCAAAGTCAGGGGTCAAATTGAAGACAATTAAAAGTTTAGTGATCAATTGAGGGTCATACCGTTTAGGACCAAAATAAAAAAGACGTTCAAAGTTAAGGTCGGTACTGAAGTTTTTGCTAGGATATAATTGCACAAATAGACAAGTTTAAATCCAATTGGGGGTGCAATTAGATAAATTTGCAAATTGAAGGACAAAACTACACTTACACCTTCTTCCAAAGACAACATTCACGACATGGAACATGCCATCGCCTACAAGTCCGCCGACAACCATACTTTAGGCATCTTTGCCGCATGAGATAACCCACCATTGCAAGCAACGGTTATCTCTTGCGCCGATAAATACGAGAGGCCATGCAAATAAGGGGAAAAAGAATAAATAATTGATAAAAATAAATATAAATAAAAGTGATTACTAGATATATCAACAATATGTTGAGGTTGAAAATAATGAAATTTTCAGTTTGGTCTTTTAATTTTAGAAATAATAGTTTAGTCTTTGATTTTTTTTTTTTATAAATTATAGTTGGTTCCCTATAGTATAATTCAAGATTCTAGACATAATTGAGGATAAATTGGAGGTGAAGTTTCAATATAGTTATGATTTTATGATATTTTTAGTTTGGTCCTCTAATTTGATAAAATTACAATTTAACACCTAAAAATATGAAATAATTCCAGGCTGGTCCCTAGTTGAACAAGGTCAAGATTAATTGATTAAAAATTAGCTTGAATTTTGTTTTCCCCATAGAATGTAATAATAAAATTAAACAAATTAAAAAAAATCTGGTCCACGTATCATAATTTCATCGGTCATAAAACTCATGATCTATATATATATATATATATAAAAGAACATATTCCTTTAATTTGTTTTCTACTTGCATCTATGTATTTAAAAAAAAAAAAAGAAATGGGCGAAGAAAGCAACTAATAAAACATAACTAGTTATTATCCTTGCATCATAATGAGAAGAAAGTAACTAATAAAACATAATTAGTGATTATCCTTGCATCATAATGAGAAGAAAGTAACTAAGAAATCATAACTAGGGATTCTCAGAGCATCATAATTATTTTAAGTACATTGCAATCATGAGAAGAAGAAAAATACAGAAGGGGATTACATATTTATCATTTTACTTGAAGGATAGAGCACACAGTTTGAATGACAGTGAGTATGAGGAGAAAATCAGCAGCAGCAACAACTAGAGATGGCAGTCCATGGATTATTGAAATAAACCTGCTTCAAGGTTGCCTTCCACTTGTGCCTACGCTTTCTGCAATATAAATTCAGTTCTTCGCAGATACCGATTAGAAAATTATTTGCAGAGACAACATTCTCTTTTTCTAGATTGTAAACGAGATCTGACACTGCTTCGTCACTGTTCAGTAGATTTCTCAAACTCTCATTTTGAACAAGCACTTCCACATCATTAGGAGCACGGACGAGGCAGCTGATGAAAGCAATATAGTCACTTACGAACTTATCCTCGAACATATAATGGCATTGCTCAAAGGCCTGGAGATTTCTGAATAAGATTTCTGTATGGTCATCTATAATTAGTTGTGGAATTCCTAGAATCCCATTACTGAATCTTATGTCGAATAGTGAGTTTGTTTCTGGATTCTTAAACTTCTCTCCAGATTGGTGAAGCTCCATTGCCGTGGGTGCACTTGAAAAACTAGTTTTTTCTGTTGAAAGATGTTCCGTCGGCTGCTGACACCTTCTCAGGAAGTCAACAAAATGAAGGACCCCAGAGGAGTTGATTTTTTCTCTACTGTCCTCTTTTACCCAGTTAGCCCACATTTTTTTAATAACTCGAAGGTAAGTTCCTTAACGGTACAACTCGTTATAGGATATAACTCAAACAACTTCTCGAGGAGGAAGAATGGAAGCTGATTTTCAAGCAAACACATATCCCACATTACGTCAAAGAGCTTCCATGGACGAAAGAAAATGTGATCACCACTTCCACTTTCGTAAAATGAGTTCATTAAGACCGTGATAATGAAGACAGCATCCAGTAAGATCATAGTTGCGAGGTCTTTCCTACTAAGATCAATGATTTCAGCATAACATTCACATAATTGTTTTTCATAATCCTTGAAAACATTAACTAAGTCCTCCATACTAACCTTGCTCCGGTCAAGAAATTCCTGCAGGTACATTATTTTGTGGTCTTTCATTGCTTTTAGATTTTCGTTATCATGGTGAATAGGGCCTATTGAGACTACTCGAGGTGTATATGCCTCTTCATTTGACTTCCGCAATCGTGCGGGGACTCTATAGATGCAGCATTCCCGAGAGAAAGCCTTGTTGGTTATCAAATCCTCCATCGATATGGCTATCTCATCGATTTCAAGTGATGAGTCTTCAGGGCTCCAATCCATTATTTGCTCATTAGTTCTTGAGGTTCCACCAATTTCCATTCTGTGATCGAACTTCTGTAATTAACCGATAAATAAAACAAAATAATTATTAAAATTTTTAATATTTAAATTAAATTCTAACAAATAATTGTAAATTAATAAAAATATTCATTTTTCATTTCAAAACAAGAAAAAAAATGATATATTTGTTTTTTTTGAAAAATATATTTGAAAAAACCCTGAAATTAGACTTATATACAAAATCAACAAATTTTGATTTTTGTGCTTTTTTGAAAAATCAATTTTTATATTTTTATAAATTCTACACGCGCACACTTTTTTTTCATTATTTTTTTTTATTACATTTTACATATTTTGTAACATCTAAAATTACAAAATAAACCACCTGTGGGGGATATGTGTGTGGGCGCGGTAGTGCCTGAGGGGGTGGGCAGGGAGGTGCCAGGGCGACTGAGGGGAGATGCCGGGGGAGAGGGGAGGGGCGCTTTGGTTTGGGGTTGGAAGTACTGTGGTGAGTAATCTCATTAGCCATGACTGCGCGGTGTAGGTCGGGGAGGTGCCGGGAGGGGTGGGGCGCTTTGGTTTGGGGCTGGAAGTACTGTGGTGAGTAATCTCATCCGCCATGACTGCACGGTGAAGCAGTAGGTGGGGGTGGATTTGCCCCTTATATTCTCTTTCCCGCCGGTGGTGACCTTCAAGGCAACCTGCAAAACAAGCAAACACGAATAGAAAAAACACAACAGCACACACAATCAATGTTTCCTCTTCAGATCTCGGATCTGTTCTTCTGGTGTCTCGTCTTTTCTGGTGGCTGTTTGGAGAGAAAAGGGACGGCTGGGGGAGGAGACTAGCTACGGGAGAGGCTACCGTGAATGGCAGGGAAATCTGCTGTGGTTGAAGAGAGGGAGCTGGTCAGTTGCTGGATAAAGGCAGAGGGGAGGATGGCAGGGAAAAGAAAAGGGAACTGAGGCAATGGGGGCTGTGTTGTTCGGCTAGAGGAAGAGGCAGTGAGGACAGCGGGGGAAGGGCTGCTGCTGGTAGTGGGAGGCAAATGGTAAAAGGGAGGAGTGGCGGGTGGAAGAAGGAGAAAGACGGCCAGAGACTGGCCGACGGTACAGATGAGAGGAAGAGAGAGTGGGGACAGGCCGGGAGAAGGGACTGAGGCCGTGGGATGAGGAAGGAGAAGAAGGGGAGAGTGTAATTTTGTTTCTACCCTTTTCATCTTAGATCCAGCTAAATATATAGAGTCGGAGATGACTCTTCCCGCTAGAATTTCAACAATAATTTTAAATTTATGTCTCTATTCTATTTTGATTTTTAATTTTGGATTGATATATTACAATTTTTAATTTATCATTAAACTTTCAAAAAAATTAATTTCACCCCATTAACAAGGTAAATCTTCTCAATTAAACTCGAATTAAGCTCATAAACATGATTTTTCTTCAATTAAGCCTTTAATAAAATCAATTTGACCAATTTAAAATATAATTAATATTATTTTTTCTTAAGAGCGAAGGAATAAAAGTGATTAAGAAATTAAATTATATTCAATTAATGGTTACTTTTATTCCTTTGATCATGTTAGCTAGTGGGTCTTGATGGCTTTAGTTTTATAATTACAGTGATAATGAGAGGGATTAATAGGCGAGTGGGGTCCTGAATATTTAAAATTAACATCATTTTGTTTACCGAAAGATTCCGGTCAAATTCTGGCGGAACATCCTGGTTTCGTTCAGGTTAAAAATCTATTTTTTTATTATTTAAAAATTATTTTTGACATCTATACATTAAAATAAATTAAAAACACCAAAATATTTTTTTTAAAAAAATCAAAATTTAATTATGCTTGTTAAATTAATATTTTTTCACACACACACACTATATATATATATATGTATATAATTAATTAATTATATATGAACAATGACGATATCAAAGCGAACACTGGAGCAGCTCAAAACCGTAACATTTTGTTCCCATTAAAAACCGGAACTTTCTTGACAACTATGGTGTGAAATGATCTATGGAAAATGATCGTTCATCGTTGATGTATGCCCTAATTATTTTGTATTTGTGTACATTATTGCCAAAACAACAAAAATCATTAAATTATACTGAAGAAAAAACATTAACAAAAGAGTATTGTAAGCACAAAATTAAAATTCAAAGACAATTTTTTTTTTTATGTTATCCAATTTATTCGTTACATGATTATATAAAATGTATTTAAGAATACTGATATTAATTTTTTTTATTAAAAAAATCATAGGTAATGTTTTCTTCTCTCTCTCTCTATCTATATATATTCTTATGAGATAGTATTCAATAAATACTAGAACATATAATTAATGAAAGACTAAAAATATCATAGAAACTTTAACAAAATAAAAAAAATATCATTGCCATTACTGCAAAAATAATAAAATTCATTAAATTATACGGGGAAAAAAACATTAACAAAAGAGTAAGCAAAAAAAATAATTAAATTATTATTATTATTATTATTATTATTATTATTATTATTATTATTATTATTATTATTGTGGCAAAAACAAATTAAAATTCGAAGACAAATTATTTTTATGTTATACGATTTATTCATTATATGATTATATTAAATGTATTTAAGAATACTGATATTAATTTTTTATATTCAAAAATACGAGGTCATGTTTTTCTCTCCTATATATATTCTTATGAGATAATATTCAATAAATATTAGAACATATAATTAATGAAAGACTAAAAATATCCTAGAAAAGCAAAAAAATCATTGCCATAAAAATCATTAAACTATACGGAGAAAAAAAACATTAACAAAAGACTAAGTAAGAAAAAAAATTAAATTATTATTATTATTATGATTATTTGATTTTTATTGTTGCTGTTGTTGTTGTTGTGTTAAGCACAAAGTTAAAATTCGAAGACAAATTTTTTTTTTATCTTATCCGATTTATTCATTATATGATTATATTAAATATATTTTATTTTATTATTATTATTTTATTTTTATTGTTGTTGTTGTTGTTGTTGTTGTGTTAAGCACAAAGTTAAAATTCGAAGACAATTTTTTTTTATCTTATCCGATTTATTCATTATATGATTATATTAAATGTATTTAAGAAGACTGATATTAATTTTTTATATTCAAAAAATGCTAGGTTATGTTTTCTTCTTCCTATATATATATATATATATATATATATATTCCTATGAGATACTATTCAATAAATATTAGAACATATAATTAATGAAAGACTTAAAATATCCTAGAAACTTTAACAAAAGAAAAAAAAATATCATTGCCATTACTGTCACAACAATAAAAATTATTAAATTATACGGAGAAAAAAGAACATTAACAAAAGAGTAAGGAAGAAAAACAATTAAATTATTTATTTAATAATTTAAATTATCAAGAGGAAAAAAAATATGAACAAAAGAGTAACTAACAAAAATAATTAAATTATTATTGTTGTTGTTGTTGTTATTGTTATTATTATTGATTTTATTATTGTTATTATTTTGTCGTTGTTGTTATTATTGTGTTAAGTACACTTATACATACATGGATAAAATTAGATATTATTCTAGAAATAAAATAAATTAAAAGTATAAGGGTTGAAATGAAATTCAAATATAAAGAGATTAAATTAAAAAAAATTAAAAGTCTAAGGGCTGAAATGAAAATCACATCCATTATCAATTTAAATTAAAGGACAAAGTTGAAAAAATCAAAACCTCGTGTACTAAATCGGAACTTACATAATATAAATCAGAACCAAAATCAAAATTAAAAATCGAAAGACCAAAGTGAAGATGTGCAACAAATGGGGACTCCTGCACTTTCACATGCGGGGAGAGAAAACGGTGACAGCGCCTTTAACAGGCCAACGACAGCGTCCACATGAATTCTACAGGTGACACGCGCCATCGCGGAGAAATGCCACGCGGAGGCACACATCTATTAAGACGACGATTGACCATTTTCGACAACCGTATGAGGCCGCACGCGCCACCCAAACAAGGCGTGAGGCGGAAAAGCGACCGACACGTGCTTCTCACGCCCTGACACCCACGGAATAAAAAATTAAAAAATAGGATCAATTATCATCCTGCCCCTGTACTTAAGTCAGCGTTTTTGTCTTATTAGGGGCTATAACCGTATTTAGCAAAATGTTTTTTTCTTTGAAAGCGCGGACCAGACCGAACCGGACCGGTTTAGGCGTGTGCAATGACAGGCGTGCTCTCAGCCAAACCGTTTTTGTCTTATTATATGGAATAAAAGCGTTAATACACTCGTTCACAATAGAAAAAAGAGTGGTTGTGCACCATGAAACACGAGAGATAAATTTCGTGTCCACGGTGAAGTGTGAGTGTTCAAATCGTTTTAGTGTATTTTTTAATTATAACATAAATTTTAGAAAACCGCACCTCTATCATGGCGCTGCGCACACACACTTCATAGGGATTTTGCTATAAGCTACTAGTCCGCTATAAGCTACTAGCCATGCCCAGGCATTTACTGATGAACTTCATCTAAAATAATTAATCTGCTTACATAAATGTAAGCCTGACAGATTCCTGTGCTTCAAAGATGCATGTACAGTTCTGCTTTCTTAATGAATTTCGTGTTCTTGAGTTGTTTCGATCTTATTTAGGTCAATATATTCCACTTCTGCAAGAGTTGATGGGTTAAGGCTTAGAGAATGAGAGAAATTATTACATAGATTGATGGAATCAATTATTACATAAACTAATCTACTGCATTATTGATAAATCAATGTTAAATAAACACTTAAATAAAACCATGTGAAATGCATGCATTATCAGGTGGCGACTATAATATTTTACCTGTGTCTTGTGTTCATTGGTTTGTTTATAGATAATTTGATAGACCTAATCTATGTAATAATTCATTTTGAATCTCAATTATTTAAAGTTCAACATTTCCTCAATAATTGATTGATTTTTGTCCCATTCAATTATTTTTTGTACTAATCGGGGCGCTATGCCCTTCTAAAGATTATGAGCAATAGTAGACCCAATAAGGTCAAAATACAATAAAGGATAAATGTCTGATGGAGGATCGGTTAGAGTAGTCGACCCCTATCTAAAAGAGTTCTACCTAACCCAAAATTAGTCAACCAATCAGCGACATAATTGGCTTCCCTATGCACGTGTAAAACTTCAACAACCCATGCCCTACCCAACATATCTTTAATCTGGGAAATAAGGTTATAGTGTCTATCCATGCCCTCACTATCATTCTTGATAAGATTCATCACAATCTTGGAATCGAACTCCAAAACCACTTTCCGAAAGCCTTTGTTCCATGTGAGTTGTAAACCATCATGGACAACCCATAGTTTCGTGATTATAGAGCGAACAAATTCCAATATTTCTCGAGAAAACCTCCTACCCACGTACCCATATGATCTCCGATCACTCCTCCTGCACTGCGACACGAGGATTGTCTTTCTTGCACCCATCAACATTTAATTTGATCCATCCTTCTGCTGGATACTTCCACCCTATAGAAATTGTCTCGCTATCCCAATTGTTTCCCAATATGCCTTGATTTCCTCCGAGCGTTCTGTTACATCTCGCCTTCCATATGAACCATAAAGCAACTCCATACACTAAAAGCCAATCTCCAAACCGATTTGTGTTATGACAAAAGATAAATTGGAGACCAACCAGGCATACCAATTTTGACTAAAAAACATTTCCCTTCTTTCTACCCTTACAAAGGCCTCCCAAATTTTCCTAGCCGCAGGGCAATCTCTAAGAGCATGAAGTAAGGATTCCACTTCATTTTCACAAACACTACATCATTTATTATCCGTTAACCGCCTTCTCCATCGCATTTCATTTGTCAGAATAGCATTATGGGCTATAGACCATAAAAACACTTTGATTTGTTCCATTCCATTCCAGCGCCACACGAGACGCCATATAGGGTCATGAGTCATAATTACCCCTTCCTCCCGAACCCCATAAGCTGTCTTAACAGTAAAGCTGCCATTTATGGAGCGGTTCCATATCACTGAATCTTCTGGTGAATCTCTCCGAGGTGGGGGACATCCAGCAATACCCATCACTGCTTGCACCGGAAGAATATGAGCAAAGGCTTCCCAATTCCAGTTACCGCTACTATCGACCATGTCCGCCACTGAGCAATTAAGAGACTCTATCTGCATCTCCTGTTGAATATGATTAATAAGGGGGCCACAACCTTCCACCCAACTATCCTTCCAAAACAAAACTCGTCTTCCATTACCCAAATTCCAGCTTATATTCTTATGCACTTCCTCCCATTCCCTGCATATGCTCTTCCATAATAGAGAATCTTTAGATGTGGCCACCAGCCGCCCTTCTCCCCTATGCGAGTTCCTGTATTTGTCCTTAAGAAACCTGACCCACAAGCTGTTATCCTTTAACAAACCCCAAGCCAACTTCATAATAAAAGCTTTGTTCACCATCTCTATTTTCAATTATTTAAAGTTCAACGTAAGGTGATCAGAATTGATCCGACCCTACTGAATGAAAGCAAAAGCCACAAGGTTTTAGCCAAAGTGGGAATCGTATATGATGGTAATTCTAAAAATAATTTTATATATTTTTTATATATACAGTAAAATTGAACTCCTAACTTTTAACTATTAAAATGTTAATATCAAAGTTTTTCAAACTAAATAGTCTTTAGAAATAATTTTATATTATTTTGTAACTTTTTTCTTCCCTATGAAACTATATGCGCTCTAAATGACAATTTTGGCATCAAATCAGAGTGAAATTCACCACTTTAATATTAATTTTAATGCTTAATTTGTTCTCTATGAGAATTTGGGATTTATTTTGGCACTTTGAAATTGAAGAGCAAAACGGCGCACAAAATTACATGCAAATTAGATGGAGATTTTTAATTACCATTGTACGGATACCAAGAATAGGTTGATGGATAGCGGGGTTATATCGCACTTGAAGCAAGATTGATAAAATCAAAATTGAGGACTCAAATTAATTAGTGACAGCACACTAGTTTGGAGTTACATTGATATAGCTGTAATAATTTTGACAAATTCATTAATTGAGTGATTGGCTGCCCATCAATCCTTTCCATCTATGTATTAATGAACATAAACGATAAAAGGAAATTAGATGGGGTCTTAAAGTTTATTTTTACATGATTTCTTGACTTCCAGTGAGACTCGTTGTTCAAAAGTTGTTTTCTATAAATAACTTATAATAAAATAAAATGACTTGAACTTAAAAATATGGTTGGTAAAAATAACTCTAAATAATTTTTTTTTATATATGACATAAGTTATAAATTAGAGTTCTTAGTTAAATAAAGTGTATTTATAATCAAATAAATTTGTAATTTCTCGAGTTAAAAATTAAAAAACAAATTACTTAAATCAATTTGCAAAAACAATCTACTCAAGTTGGGTGAAAAGGGCAGGGGCTCCCATGGGAGATCCCACATCTTTTGCTTATCAAAGAACACTATGAGCATTATTCCGGGGCTAAAAGCAACTACTTTGTTTTAAATACAAGGAACCGTGGTGGGCGAAAAGGACCTCTCTTTCTCTCTCTCTAATTCAAGTTGATGATTTCGATGTACGGATTGCCCATAATTTAAGGAGGGACATGATTGACGGTGGATCCAATAATCGGAGGTGTCCCATCGATTTGCTGTTCAATGAAGACAAACGGTGTCTCTCGAGCTGACACTCCTGACTGCACATGACATAGCTATTGGGGACAAGATAAGTTGTATTATTGCTCTATCATGCATCTTTTATATAAATACATCCTCATCCTCATATTCCACAATAGACGGTGAGGTTGATATGTTTGTGTCACATTCATTCACTGAATTAGCGAGTGGACAGAAATGAGAGTTAAATATGTTTGTGTCACATTCATCCACTAAATTGTGTCACATTCATCCACTAAATTAACGGGGTGGACAGAAATGAGAGACGGTGAGGTAGATATGTTTGTGTCACATTCATTCACTGAATTAGCGAGTGGACAGAAATGAGAGTTATCAACAAAACCAATGATACCATTACTCTTCAGTAACAATCGCATTTGAAAATATAGCTTATTCAAGTGTAAGGTTATATAGGTGATACAAACAGTGTTCTCTTATTCAAGTGTAGCTTCGCCCCGAATTAGTATAAGTTTCCAGTTATCAACTAACCAGCACACTGTAATGATTATCGTTTGAATAATGAATTCGTCTTTAATTGTAAGGTTTGACTTCATTATCATTGGAATGAGTTTTTATTTTTATTTTTATTTTTATTTTTATTTATATTAAAATTACTCAACTATCATAATAATAATTACTCCTAACGGTTTTGTTATACTAAGAAAGACTAAGGGGCAATTTAATTTCTTAACAAATATAAAATATTAATAAAAAAAATGCGTGGACACTACTTTTTATGGTGGTGTTAGAAGCGCACCAATATTTTCTTCCTGATTGTGAAACACGTTTGTGGGACAATATGGCCGCGGGGCCTCAATAAACTCTTTTCTTCTACTTCGTTCCTCCATTTTTTCTCTTTGCCGAGTTATAAAAGTGTCCTATCATTTGTTTTTTTGTTTTGTTTTTGTTTTGTTTTTATCTTAGAATTGTTTTCTTCAATTTCATCATTTTCATTTACTTTAATCTGACTTTTTTAATTTCACCTAATTGAAAGCCAGTGGTTTGTGTGTGTGTGTTCAGGAATATGGCCAGTGGCTTGTGGTGCTTTTGTGTATTGGTGATTTGTAAGGAGGTTTGGTAGAGTGATGGAGGTTTGGTAGAGAGGAATGGAAGATTTTTGTTGGAGACTTTACCGAAGGGAATTGGTGAGTTGATGGAGGAAAATTCTTCGCCAAGCTCTAGTCTTCGTCAACTTGATTTGGTATAAAAATTAGTTATTTCAGTTGGTGGAAATATGAATGGTGAGTTGATGGAGGAAAATTATTCGCCAAGCTCTAGTCTTCGTCAACTTGATTTGGTATAAAAATTAGTTATTTCAGTTGGTGGAAATATGAATGGTGAGTTGATGGAGGAATATTCTTCGCCAACCTTTAGTCTTCGTCAACTTGATTTGGTATAAAAATTAGTTATTTCAGTTGGTGGAAATATGAATGGTGAGTTGATGGAGGAATATTCTTCGCCAACCTTTAGTCTTCGTCAACTTGATTTGGTATAAAAAATTAGTTATTTTAGTTGGTGGAAATATATTTTTGGGGTGGCTCGGCCCCAAAACAAAATGATTTAAAGAAGCTGTAAATCTTTGTTTTCATTCAGTTGATAATGATAGATTGTTAATATAGTTTTTATTAATAATAAATTTATATCAATTGAGGATAGTAAAATCAATAGATTCCTTAGAAGAACTTACAATTGTTTGATTTTATTAATTTAATTAGTTAGAGCAAGAAAAATAAACTAACTTCAAAATTATAATCGTTTTTAGGTAAAATGGTTATTTGATATGATATTATAGTATTACTAACCTAATGGTTACTGAGTTCGGATCCCATCATCTTTTATTTTATTTGATAAAAATCAAACGTGAAGTGCAAGTTTTCTATAAAATATATGAATTTTAAGAGAATATAAATATATATGTTTAATAAATTTTAGCGAAATAATCAGTATAAAATTATCATTATCACTAAAAAACAAGAAGATTCGAACATCTAAATTATTGAATTAACTATATTAAAATTAATTTATTTATAATTCAATTTAAATTAATCACAAAATATAGAGATACGTACGTGGGATTGTCTTGTGAAATTCCCAAGCACTTGAAAATATTAATGATCCAGATACCATGATAGACAGCTGATCAGCTGAAAGCAACATACCCAGATTCACATATGAAAACATTACGATGGGCTGCTTATTTGATTACCATGTGACCGATGCATCTTTCATAAAAATAATGAACTAAGTTCAATGAATAAATGATGTAGCAGAGAGCATCCTCTTTGCTGTATTCAGATGGGAGGGATAGCATGGGGTCTCCATGTACCTGCTAACTAGCCCAACTCAGTAGAGTATATCTGGTCTGGTAGAAGTCAAGCACTTAAAGCTTCCAACTAGACTTTTGAAATAGCCAGGTGGAATCTACATCTCATTTCACTTTCTTTCTTCACTCCAATCCTGTTTCAATCACAGCTGTCACATGATTATTAGTTTTCTATCCCAAAATAACTTTGGTGGAGCTGAAGTTCAATACCATTAGACTTTTATTATTATTATTATTATTATTATTATTATTATTATTATTATTATTATTATTATTATTGTTCTAATTACACAACAGAATACAGAAGGACTCTATTTAAAGCGTTGAGATATAATTCTTGACTGAGTAAAACAAGGAACTCAATTACTTCAAATATCTAGAAGAAAAAAAGACCTTTGACTCCCTCTTCATTTGTAATCTTTAAAAACTTCTTGAACTGCTGGATCTTATCTGCAGACACAGCTATAGCAAGCACATTTGCAGGCTGATCACAGGTGTTAATGAAATCCAGCTTTATCTTCTTCTTATTTACCATTCCACGAACAGGATTCATAGTCGTAACTATGGCTTGAATATTATCACTTAAAATGACAGTAGGTCTGAAAGTTTATGTAAATCCAAGAGAATCCTCCTCAGTCATATTGCTTTATAAACGACTTTATTAGCTGCAATATATTCAGCCTCAACTGATGATGATGCAACTGAACTCTGCTTTCTTGAACTTCAAGAAATCTCATTTGATCCTTAAAAAACATATCCTGATGTGTTTTTTCCTGTCATCATAGAACTATTAAGAATACAAGACGGTCATTTAAGGAAGATTGTGAAATGAAGATTGTCTCCATTTGCGAACTCCACTAATCATAATGCTCTCCAACATAATTCTTGACTGAGGAAAACAAGGAACTCAATTACTTCCAATATCTAGAGAAAACAAAAACAAAAACCTTTGACTCATAAAATACAATTACTGATCAAGACACTGAAAATCTCAAATTAAATCTTAGCAACCTTCTGCTCATGGATTTGTAGTGATCCCATAAGTTATTGTATGTACGTGCTGTCTAGATCTTTGGTTTCTTCCAAAACTACATCTTTGTAATAAAATTTAGGATCCAAAGATCATAAAATTTTCTCACTTATTCTCATGTTTAAATTACTGCTAGCCAGTGTTTAAATTGAATGTTTAAGCTTCCATCTTAATTTATTAGTCATCAGATGGTTACTTCACAATTTATCAGTTAATCAAATTCTAAAGAGGTGAAAACATTGGTAGTTACTTCAGATTTTACAAATCAAAGTTGTTGGGTAGCGTTGATTACTGACTTAAGCAGCATCCCTTGGTCCACGTCACCATGGCAAAGAAGAGCTTAAAGCAATGGAAGAACACGATATTATATTTTCAAGGTTCTCTTAAATAGATCAACGCAATCATGGAGGAGTAAATTAAAGCTGTAGAGGGAGTCAAGATGGCGTAATTGTTACGCAGAAACCATCAATCTTAGCAGTGATGCCTCCTTCATTCTGGGGGTCTTACTCAAGGATTGTCGTGTAGGATTTGAAAGGAGCAATGACCTCATGTTCAATAAACCATGGATGCTGAGCGATATAACACTTTAAAAGAGCTTGATTGAAAATCAGCTCCCATTCTTCATTCTCGAGGATTTGCTTAAAGCACCCAGCTGCAGCCCTGCTGAAGATAGATATTAAAAACAGAAGAAGATAGCACCGAAATCTTATTCAGGAACCTCCAGACATTTGAGCGATGCCATAGGGTCGAAGGCTGTATAGGTAACTGTATTTCAATGCTAAATTTCCTCCAGACATTACTCCTAATGATGTGGAAAGCCTTGTTCGAAACGGAATTATAGAGAACTGCATACATGACTGTGAAGCGGCTGCGACTCTTCTTCATAATATTTCTATGGAGAATTCCCTCTCCGTGGATGATTTCATCTTCGCCAGTCTCATTGAAGATCTGAACGCACACTGCAGGAGGGCTTGGAATAAATGGAAGGCAGCCTTGAAACGATTGTATTTCCATACTCCATGGTCCATAATTTCTCTTTGCCCAAGTATAAAAGTGTCCTATCATTTTTTTCTTATTTTCAATCTGGTTTTCATTTTTTTAATTGTTAGTTGTTTTTTGTTTTTTTATCTTCTTCTCATTAATTGTTTTCTTTAATTTCATCATTGTCATTTAGTTTAATTTGATTTTTAAATAAAGTTTTGTTCTTATTTTTTGATTTTTTAAACCCCTTTACCAATTGAATTTTCTATTCAATTTCATCTCTTAACATTCAACATTAATTTATCTTAATCTTGAATTTGGTACCCTATTTTTTATTATTGTTGTTTGTTTTGTCATGGTGTTTGTTCATAACCTCCCAATTTCATCCTTTAGCGTTCCTGTGTTGAGATTTTTTTGTGCCTACTATGCAGTTAGTTCTGGTAGGGTCAAGGGTTTTGAATGTTGACTTGAGTTCAATTTGTAAACATTAATTTATTTTTAATTTCATCATTTAGTTTTTTTTTTAAATTAGTTTCCATTCTTTTTTTCAACTTTTTTTATGTGGAGTTATCCCTGTCCTATTTCTATTGTTGTGAGGTTATCGAGTTAACCTGAATCGACTTACAAAGAATTTTCATTGTTTTTAAAATATTTATTTTAGCTTCATTGCTTAGCATATTTTTTTAATTGAAAATCTTGCTTTGTTGTTTTTGGGTTTGCCTTCTATGTGGTTGATGCCGAACTCATGACCACGATTATAAGTTTAGAAGACTAACACATGTTGATTATGCTTTTTTATATCCATTTTTAAAATTATTATTTCTCTGATATCGTCCTTCAACATTTAATCCTTTTTAGGAATTGATCTTGGTGCATATTTGTTTTTTACTTTTTTTTTTTTTTTTGTATAGAGCTATTTCAATCATGTGTTCATGGTCATGGGGTAAGGGTAACTAGATTGATCCATTTTTTAAGAATTTTTCCACTCATTATTGTGTTATTTGATAGTTGAATTTTATAATTTTATCAAATTCTCGCTCTTTAATGACCTGTTTTGTTCTTAAATCTTTTAATGACACAAGTAATGGTTTGATTAAACAGAAACAATTAATGTAGTAATAAAGTTACTAGACATAACTGAGTATAAAACCCATATTATGAGATCAAATATCTTAACAAAATGATTTTCTTTTTACTACTTAAATGTCATTATTCTTTCTTTAAGAATATAATCAAATTAAAAACATTAATAAATTATAGAAAAAGTACGCTGGTCACCACTAATGTTTTTTTATTGGTTCTCCACCAACTTAATGTCATAATGAATTCTTACTAAATAACAATCATCTATCTAATTTATTTCAATCTGATTTAATTCATTGCATTCTTGAAGATTTTCATCTGTTTCTACTTGGGAGGAGTTGGATTTGTTTGAGCATTTGTAGTAATGAAAAGTTTATTGATGCTGACATATGTATTAGATGCTTTGTAGTGTGTTGTCTCTCACCACAACCTTTCTGTTGATCTGAATTTTGGTTGAGTAGATTTATTAGTGGGCTCTTAATTTTGTGATGCTATACTTTTTGTTCTTTGTTGTTTTGCTCTCTGAATTGGCATGTGTAAATTGCTAGGGTTTCTTTTTCAACAGTCTAGTCAAATCTTTATTCATTTCCTAACGAGGGTTGTTTGGAAAAAGATCGATGGTGAGGAGACCACCAGTACTTTTCAGGAAATTACAGCTTGGCAGTGTTTATATCGAGTGTTTAAGCTTCCAGCTTACTTTATCAGTCATCATCAGATGAAAACATGGGAAGTTACTTCAGATTTTACAAATCAAAGTTGTTGGGTGGCGTTGATTACTGACTTAAGTAGGCATCCCTTGGTCCACGTCACCATGGCAAAGAAGAGCTTAAAGCAATGGAAGAACACAGTATTGTATTTACTAGATGCCTCCTTCATTCTGGGGGTCTTACTCAAGGATTGCTGTCTACGATTTGAAAGGAGCAATGACCAGGGTAAAGGGTTTTGATTGTTAATGAGTTAAATTTGGTCTTTTTATAAACATTAGTTTATTTATAATTTCATCATTTAGTTTTTTTTTTTAAAAAAAAATTGATCTCCATGCTTCTTTTTTTCACTTTTCTTTATGTGGGGTTATTCCAATCCTATTTTATTTCTATGGTTCGTCAGGTTAGCGGGTAACCTGAATTGCTTAAAAAGAATTTTCATTGTTTTTTAAAATATTTATTGTAGCTTCGTTGCTTAGCAATTTTTTTAATTGAAAATCTTGTTTTGTTGTTTTTTTGGGTTTGCCTTCTATATGGTCGTTGCCGAACTTATGACCACGATTATAAGTTTAGAAGGCTAAAATAGGTTGATTATGTGTTTTCTTATATCTATTTTTAAAATTATTATTTTTCTGAAATCATCCTTCAACATTTAATCCTTTTTAGAATCTTGGTGATTTTTGTTTTTGTTTTTTCTTTCTATAAAGCTATTTCAATTATGTGTTCATGGTCATGAGGTAAGGGTAACCCAAATTGTTTCAATTTATTTTTAGAATTTTTTCCACTCGTTATTATATTATTTGATAGTTGAACTTTATAATTTTATCAAATTCTCATTTTTTAATGAATTGTTTTATTCTTAAATATTTTATTGAAACAACTCGTCGTTTGATTAAACAATTTTTTTATTGTAAATAGCAAAATTACTAGACACAATTGAGTATATAATCCATGAGATTAAATATCTTAACAAAATGATTTTCTTTTTTACTACCAAAATATTTTAAATCTAATATGAGCTGGGCCTAATTTTCAGCCTTGAAGTCTATGCCTAATCAAAGCTCAATTGGTCTAAAATTCATGTCCGGCTCACTGTAAATACATTGGACCTGGACTCAAGCAGCCACGTCCATGATCTGGTTTGATGGAAGCCTGGAAATCAATTATTTACATTTGAAAGAGTATATCACATAATCAATATAGAATTATGGAAATAAACTAAAACTTTAAATACTAAACATGAAAAAAAATTAAAATAAAACATCATTATTCGTGGCCACTCTACAACGAATGTTTTTTTATTGGTCTTCCACCAACTTAATGTCATATTTGTGCCAGTATAATGAATTCTTATTAAATAACAACCATTTATCTATTAAAGTCATTAATGATGAAATGCGTGACAAAATATCATTATAAAATATATTTGGTCCACGTAACATAATTTCCTTGGTCATAAAACTCATGATCTATAAAAATTAATACGAATATATTCCTTTTTAAAAAAATTCTACTTGCATCTATGTATTTTTTTTTAAATGAGCAGATAAATCTGCGTAAAAATTAAGTCGAAAGATATACTTATATTTTTATAGGTCAGTTTGATTTAATCATTGGCCAACTTAAAAATGTAATTATGTTTGAGAATTAATTTAGGGTCCAATTGAAGGATTTAATTAAGTGCAAATACTTAATTATACTTTAAATTGGTCAAATTAATTTTATTAAAATCTTAATCGATGAAAAATCAAGTTCTTGACCTTAATTCGGTTCAATTGAGAAGATTGAAATTTTCGGAGACCCAATTGAATTTTTATCAAGACAATTTGCAAAGTCAAGGGTCAAATTGAAGACAATTAAAAGTTTAGTGATCAATTGAGGGTCATACCGTTTAGGGCCAAAATAAAAAAGACGTTCAAAGTTAAGGTCGGTACTGAAGTTTTTGCTAGGATATAATTGCACAAATAGACAAGTTTAAATCCAATTGGGGGTGCAATTAGATAAATTTGCAAATTGAAGGACAAAACTACACTTACACCTTCTTCCAAAGACAAACATGGAACATGTCATTGCTTGCACCACTGCCGACAGGCCCCATGCACCGCCGCTGACGACAACCATACTTTCAGGCATGCTGTCGAATGAGATAACCCACCATTGCAAGCAACGGTTATCTCTTGCGCCGATAAATACGAGAGGCCATGCAAATAAGGGGAAAAAGAATAAATAATTGATAAAAATAAATATAAATAAAATTGATTGCTAGATATCTCAACAATATGGTCTTAAGGTTGAAAATAATGAAATTTTCAGTTTGGTCTTTTAATTTTAGAAATAATAGTTTAGTCTTTGATTTTTTTTTAAAAAATTATAGTTTGTTCCCTATAGTATAATTCAAGATTCTAGACATAATTGAGGATAAATTGGGGGTAAAGTTTCAATAAAGTTATGATTTTATGATATTTTTAGTTTGGTCCTCTAATTTGATAAGATTACAATTTAACACTAAAAATATGAAACAATTCCAGGTTGGTTCCTTGTTGAACAAGGTCAAGATTAATTGATTAAAAATTAACTTGAATTTTGTTTTCCCCGGAGAATGTAATAATAAAATTAAACAGATTGAAAAAAATTGGTCCACGTATCATAATTTCATCGGTCATAAAACTCATGATCTATAAAAAAAAAATAATAAGAATATATTCCTTTATTTTTTTTCTACTTGCATCTATGCATTTTTAAAATAAAAATAAATGAGCGAAGAAAGTAACTAATAAAACATAATTAGTGATTATCCTTGCATCATAATGATTTTAAGTACATTGCAATCATAAAAAGAAAGAAAATACAGATAGAGATTCAATATTTATCATTTTACTTGAAGGATAGAGCACACAGTTTGAATGACAGTGAGTATGAGGAGAAAAGCAGCAGCAGCAACAGAGATGGCAGTCCATGGATTTTTGAAATAATCCTGCTTCAAGTTTGCCATCCACTTGTGCCTACGCTTTCCGCAATGAGAGTTCAGATCTTTGCAGATACCGATTAGAAAATTATTTGCAGAGACAACATTCTCTTTTCCGAGGTTGTAAATGAGTTTTGACACTACTTCGTCACTGTTTATCATAATTTTCAAGTTGTCATTACTAGCAAGCACTTCCAAATCATTAGGAGCACGGATGAGGCAGCTGATGAAATCAATATAGTCACTTACGAACCTATCCTCCTCATACATATGATGGCATTGCTCAAAGGACTGGAGATTTTTGAATAAGATTTCTGAACGGTCATTTATTTCTAGCTGTGGAATTTCTAGAATCCCTTTACTGAATCTTATGTCGAATAGCGAGTTTCTTTCTGGATTCTTAAACTTCACTCCAGACTTGTGAAGCTCCATTGCCGTGGGTACAATTTCACTTGTAAATCTTGTTTTTTCCCGTGGAAGATTGCTTGGCTGCTGACACTTTCTTAGCAAGTCAACGAAATGTAGGACCCCAGAGCATTTGATTCTTTCCCTACTATCCTCTTTTACCCAGTTAGTCCAGACTTCTTTTAATAAGTCAAAGGTAAGATCCATAATGGTACAATTCTTAACAGGATATAACTCAAAGAACTTCTCGAGGAGGAAGAATGGAAGCTGATTTTCAAGCAAGCACATATCCCATACAACGTCAACAAACTTCCATGGACGTAAGAAAATATGGTCACCATGTCGAATTTCATTAGACTCTCCCACGTACCTCAGTAAGACCATGATAATGAAGACTGCATCCAGTATCATCATTTGTGGGAAGTCTTCCCTAACATCAATGGTTTCTGCATAACAATCACATAATTGTTTTTCATAATCCTTGAAAACATTAACTAAGTCCTCCATACTAACCTTGCTCCGGTCAAGAAATTCCTGCAGGTACATTATTTTGTGGTCTTTCATTGCTTTTAGATTTTCGTTATCATGGTGAATAGGGCCTATTGAGACTACTCGAGGTGTATATGCCTCTTCATTTGACTTCCGCAATCGTGCGGGGACTCTATAGATGCAGCATGCCTGGGAGAATTCCTTGGTTTTCAATTGAGCCTTCAAAGAAGTGGCTATCTCATCGGTATTAAGTGAGGCTTCACGTCTCCGATCCATTCTCTGCTGATTAGTTCTTGATGTTCCACCAAATTCCAGACCGAACTCCTGTAATTAACCGATAAATAAAACAAAATAATTATTAAAAAATTTAATATTTAAATTAAATTCTAACAAATAATTGTAAATTAATAAAAATATTTGTTTTTCATTTAGGGAAAAAATGATATATTTGTGTTTTTGAAAAATATCTTTGAAAAAACCCTGAAATTCAGACGTATATACAAAAACAACAAATTTTGATTTTTGTGCTTTTTTTGAAAAATCAATTTTTATATTTTTATAAATTCTACACGCGCAAACATTAGTTTTCATTAATTTTTTTTATGACATTTTACACATTACATAACATCTAAAAATTACAAAATAAACCACCTGGGGGTATGTTGGGGAGGATCATGGAGGAGGGGAGGCTGGGGGAGGAGGGAGGTCCCGGGGCGGGGGGTAGGAGGTGCCTTGGCCGGTAACGTCATCCGCCATCGTCACTGCGCGGTGAAGCAGTAGGTTGGGGGTGGATTTGACCCTTTTATTCTCTTTCCCGCCGGTGGTGGCCTTCAAGGCAACCTGTAGAACAAGCAAACACAAATAGCAAACACAACAGCACACACAATCAATGTTTCCTCTTCATCAGATCTCGCATCTGTTCTTCTGGTGTTTCGTCTTTTCTGGTGGCTGTTTGGAGAGAAGTGACGGCTGGGGGAAGAGACCAGCTACGGGAGAGGCTGGTCGGGACTGCCACAAGAGAGCTGGAATCTCCGGCAATGGTGGAGGCTACCGTGAATGGCAGGGAAATCTGCTGTGGTTGAAGAGAGGGAGCTGGTCAGTTGCTGGATAAAGGCAGAGAGGAGGCTGGCCGGGAGAAGAAAAAGGAACTGAGGCAGTGGGGGCTTTGTTGTTCGGCTGGAGGAAGAGGCAGTGAGGACAGCGGGGGAAGGGCTGCTACCGGTGGTTGGGAGGCAGATGGAAAAAGGGAGGAGTGGCCGGTGGAAGAAGGAGAGAGACGGCGAGACACTGGCCGGCGGCGCAGATGAGAGGCAGAGAGAGTGGGGACAGGCCGGGAGAAGGGACTGAGGCCGTGGGCTGAGGAAGGAGAAGAAGGGAGAGTTTAATTTTATTTCTTCCCTTCTATTTTAGATCCACCTCAATATATAGAGTTAGAGATGACTCTTCCCGCTAGAATTTTAAATTTATGCCTCTCTTTTCTATTTTGATTTTTAATTTTGGAGTGATATAATTTAATTTTTAATTTACTATTAAACTTTTATTTTTTAATTTCACTCAATTAACTAGGTAAATCTTCTCAATTAAACTCGAATTAAGCTCAAAAACTTGATTTTTCTTCGATTAAGCTTTTAATAAAATCAATTTGACCAATTAAAAGTATAATTAAGCACTTAATTAAATCATTTAATTGAACCCTAAATTAATTCTCAAACATAATTACATTTTTTGCACTTAATTAAAATTTTTAATTGGATCCTAAATTAATTCTCAAATATAATTACACATTAAATTAGCTGACAATTAAATCAAATCAACCCATAAAAATATAATTATGTCTTTCGATTAATTTCTAAGTAGATTTATCCAATGATAAATTATTTTAGCATTGAATCTACATTTACCTTTATTTTCAGGCATAAAAGAGGTATGATCAGATTTTTAAAAATATCCAAAATTTCTACCTTGATTTTTCTACTAATGTTAGCTCCTTTTATTTTATTTTTGTTATTTTTATTTTTGGTAGATTTGAGGGAATAACCTAGAAATGAGTTGTGAGAGTTGCCCTTTGTTTAGATAATAAATGTTGTAAAGAAAAAGAAAATAAATTTATCAAATCAAGAATTGATTGGTCTATACAGAAGTAAAAAAATGAGGGTTATGGTGAATAAAAGTGATTAAGAAATTACATCATGTTCAATCAATGGCTACTTAATTCACTAAAATTGTTTTAGTTGTTCTGCCGGATCAATTGCTCAAGACCTTCCCCTCTTGGTTAATTTTCCTGAGTGGACATGCTTTTCCCGTCTTATGTGGGAGTCTTTAACTGGTTGGCAATATTGAGTAATAAAGCCAGAGCCACCATAAAAGTTGTGGTGGATACTCCCGGACAAATCACACATGGCATGGGAGAGGTCGGAGAGGTGGGTGCCCCTTACTTTCTTCAATGATCGTTTTTTTATAACTATAATGTTCAGATTAATTTACTTGTATTTTGACTAAAGTTAACAACCGAATAAATTTCTATTAACATTGAGAGAGCTTGAACAAACAATTATTAAAAAGCACATCCAGAACCAAGCTAACCCTCAGATTTTTAACCCGATGAATAAACAATTTGATCTATGTAAGTTTCAATCTTCTCAAGTAAATCTGAATCAAGTTCAAAAATCTTTAATAAAATTAATTTGATCAATTTAAAATATAATTAAATTGTTGCACTAAATTAAATCTTATAATTGTATTATAAATTAATTTTCAAATATAAATATATTTTAAACTGATCAATAACTAAATCAAACTAGTTCATAAAAATATAAAATTACCCGACTTAATTAATGAAGAATCCAATTGTGTTTTAGAGAGATAAGATGAGATGATTCAGCTTACTTTAGTGTGGGAGCTTTGTGAGGTTTCCAAGAGCATGCATGGTTCGATACCTTCGATGAAGGTGGTAATCTGATCAAAAGGAAGCAAAGCAACGCTAAAAAAAAATCGGTTACTTCATCACAATTTTTATTTTATGGAGTTTGAGTGATACAATCCAACCTATCCCGAGTTAATTTTCTATATGGTATATTTTTATTGGTAGACCAATTTATCTTGTAGATATTTCAAGACGAATCGTGGGTGTTTTGAATTATTGATGATATCACCCTTACTTAATTTTCGAATATAAAATTAAATATATTTTCTATAAAGAGAGTAATGTTCGTTAAAAAACTGTCTTATCTAAATTTTCTACTTTGGTGGTCAGGAGACCGGTCCATACAATTGTGTTTATGTAATGAGACCGGTCCATTCGGTAGAGTCATGATCTTGGTCAAGACTTATAGCGTGGAGGCACGTCAGCTCCCAGCCAGAAGAGGCAGGAGATGATGTTTTGTGATTAGTTATTAAATCAGAGTTAATTAGGTGATGATTTGGGTGGTGAGTTGAAATGGGCAACAAAATTATGATGGTACTTGCAAAATATCCCACCTAACAAGAAGCTGAAAGGGCGATTGGAAGTGGCTGAGAGGTGCAGAACTTGTCAAAACAGTGATAGATTATTGTCCTCAGGAAATGATCAACCAGAATTGGAAAAATAATATGTTAATTTGGTTTTGTTTTCATTTGATTGACTTGGTGAATTAATTAATGATTCACTTAATTTGACTAAACCGATTAATATTCCATAGTTTTTATCACATGCATGGATGTAATCAATGTTGTTAAGATCGCGTTTCGTCTTGTAAAATCATATGATTTTACAAGTCCAATGTGTAAACCTGGTAAAATCAGGTAGAAAAATTGAACTCCATTGAAATCGGTATAAAATTAGAAAAATCAAGTAGAATTTTAAAATCACATCGGATCGGTTTGATTTTACGATTCTAATGAAATCCCGCGTGAAACAATATAAAACAAACCATGTAGACCGAAGAGTGTGTAGGATCTTAACTAATGAAATTTTATGACCAAAATTGTATTGTATTGTATTATACTCATAAATATTTTATTGATGATTTTATGATATTTTCTACCAAAACGATTTTACTTGTAATTTTATGATTTCTGTACGGAAATATATTACTTCTAATTTTACAAACCGAGTTCAAATGACAATTACGTGTTGTGTAAAAAAAAAGAAAGTCTAGAAACATTGAATGTAATCATAAGCTGCTTCTATGAAATCTATCCCTCAATGAGGAAATAAAAGGTAATAAGGATGGCTACAATGATAATTAGGTTTTATTATTATATTCCCACTAGGCCACTACTTCCCAGGCCAGTTTATATTAAAAACATAAATAAAAATTCTTGTGTATAGGTGGTTTGTAAGGAGGTTTGGTAGAGTGGTGGTGGTTTAATGGTGAGGGAATGGAAGATTTTTGCTGGAGACTTTACGGAAGGCAAATGGGGAGTTGACGGAGGAAAATTCCTCGCCAACCTTTCTCTGACTCGCTCTTCGTCAAATTGATTTGGTATAAAAAATCAGTTATTTTAGTTGATACACAATAAGTTATAAATTAAAAGTACTTCTTGAATTACAATTATTTCCAAGATTTTAAATAAACTCATTAGAAAAACTTACAATTGATTAGTTAGGTTAAAGTTGAGGATATTTAAATCAATAAATTCTTTAGAAGAACTTACAATTGTTTGATTTTATTAATTTAATTAGTTAGAACAAGAATAATAAATTAACTTTAAAATTATAATCGATTGATTATCATTGTCAACTGTCTCAAACAAAATTAAATAAATGGATAGAGAAGTCATGGGTCACCATGAATGATTTAATGCTAATACAGTCATTTTCAGACTATTCGAAAAATTTAAATAAGATTCAATTTTTTTTATTTGTGAAATCACGTCATTTTCCTTTCGCATATTTTTTTTCAGCAATTTGAAAGTAAACGAGACATTTTTAATGCAACTTGAGAGGCCAGAACTCTGATCTTTGTTTATAAAGTAAACAATGTTATAATTAATAATTATTATTTTAGTACATTGTTCCCTTAAAAGGTTGCCCCAGAATTTTGAGTGGAATAAGTAAAGGTGCAGAATTGCAGAAAAAAAATGCAGTGGACAAGAAAACTCTTCAGAATTTCGCAGATTGTGTAAGAAGTGAGAGCTACCTGTTAGGATTTGTGAAGATTTGCAGAAAAGTAGAGAAGAAGAAGAAGAATACTGAGATAGCAGGAAGTAGAGAGAAAGAAGAGAAGTTGAATTGTAATTCCGTTTGCTGCTCACTATATATATACATACTAATACCACTTATCATACTCTTAACACTACCGAGTCTTGTTTTTTTTTTTTGGTTCAGATGGATAGTGGAGATCATTGTTCGCTTGACGTTGGCAAATTAGCAGAGTCTGTGGAAGGAAAGTTGAGAATCTTCCGTCCTTTTTCCAATAATTGTTCAATATACAGAGTTCCTAAACGATTACGTGAGTTAAATGAAAAGGCTTACACACCTCAAGTAGTCTCCATTGGCCCACTTCACTACGGAAAAGAAGAGCTAAAAGAAATGGAAGGGCATAAGAGACTGTACCTGAGGGAATTTCTTGACTTGAGTCAGGTAAGTGTGAACGATTTTATTGCAGCTATTGCAGAGAGGGAAACTAGATTGCGTAATTGTTATGCTGAAACTTTTGATAAACTGAGTAGAGAGGAATTTGTGGAAATGGTGTTGCTGGATTGCTCCTTCCTCATCATGTTCTTACTGAAAAGATATTCCGCTGATATCCAAAGTTGCAATATTGACCGCATATTCAATAAACCATGGATGGGAAGAGAAATAAGTTATGATTTGTGCTTGCTTGAAAACCAGCTCCCATTCTTCATTGTCAAGGACCTGTTCAATCTATCCAAAATCCTGCCCCGTCATGAAGAATATTCCTTGATAGAGCTGGCTTGTCATTTCTTGTCGTGTACATGGAATTCATGGGTGCCAGAGGACATTTTGGAGCAAGCCAATTTGTCTCAAGTAGAGCATTTTGTTGACTTTCTAAGAATCTGTCAGCAGCCTTCACAGCCGATGCAGTCAAAGAAACTTGCAAGTACTCTAACCACACCTACTGTAGAAGAGCTCCATCAGGCTGGAATCAGGTTCAAGTTAGGGTCCAGCGTAAACCGACTCCACATAAAATTTGATGATGATAAAGGGACGTTGGAGATTCCACAGATATATATAAAAAAACATACAGAAATCCTATATAGAAATCTCCAAGCCTTTGAACAATGCAATTACGATGATAACAGATATGTAGGCGACTATATTGCCATGCTCTCCTTGCTTGTCCCAGCTGAGAAGGATGTGGAAATACTTGTTAAAAAAGGAATTATAGACAATTGGCTCCATAATAATAATGCCGTTTCAAGCCTTTTCTACAATCTTTCCAAGGAAAATCTTCTCAACAACAACAATTTCTACTTTTCTGGTGCAGTTGAAGATCTGAACAGGTACTACAGAAAGCGGGGACACAAATAGAAGGCAGCCTTAACACAGAAGTATTTCTATAATCCATGAACTATAATCTTTGTTGTAGCAGCTGCTGTTCTTGTCATATTCACTATCATACAAGCAGTGTGTTCAATCATTCAAGTTGTTTGATTATAAATGCACTTTCAGCTATTTTCTGTAAATTAACTGTGTGCTCTGTTATCGCCGCTTCTTATGAAACACTGCTATGTATGTTCTTCAATAACTAATCAGTATTTCCTCCCTGTCTTGCTTTCTCTGCCATTATTGTTTTTTCTTCATATTTATATAGTCAATAATATAACGATTTTTTGAGTTCAAAATATTAATTTATGAAGTTTGATTTGCTATTTTTTTATATAAAAAAATACCTCTAAAATAGAAGAATAACAAAGAATTTAATGAAAAGTCTAGTGTTTTGTATCTATATAAAGTAACTTAAAGTTTAACATAGATCATAAGACTTTCTATTCTTGATACTTGATAGTAGATAGATTTCTATACAATTAGTTTGACACTTAATCAATCATGAAAAAAAGAAGATATCTTATATTTTTTTTACTGTGTTTATACGCTTGATATATTAAAATCTTCTATTCAATCGGTTCAACTTGGTACGTATCCTTAGGGTTGGGTTGAAATTGCGATCCCTGCCCCTGATAAGTTAGCATTAGCAATAATTCCATAATATATATCAAGATCAGTACAAAAACTAGAGACTTTTACATCTAAATCTATCTCTGTAAATCCATCCATCTATTTGCATTAAATTGGATAAACTCTAGGATATTTTTCTTTTTTTTTCATGTTAAATCGTACAACTACTAGAGACTTTGTTGTTTCCTCAAAACTCTTCAAAGTCTTTTAGACTTTACGACAACATCTACATGTACATCTATCTATATAAAATTGTCAAACTTTTAGATATTTTTCTTTATTTTTTTTTTATCTAGAGCTATCGAGTATTTCTCTTCATTCTGATTCTAAAACATTGGATACGCGATTTGTTTTTTCAAAAACATGAAGGGTTTCGAGTTTTTTGGTATTTTAGTTATGTTCCTGATATATATGTGATTTTTCATGGGGCAAGGGATGCTCAAATACGCCTGGTAGCATCTCAACCGAGTCATACCGCTATCAAATATCAAAAATGAAACATTGAAAGATGAGATGATTAGTCCATACTATTTGAAGCTAACAAGTTTCCAGGAGTCAAGGCGCATAACAGAAGGAGATGAATTGAACTGGGAAAAAATGTGCAATCAAATCATAATTAAGAAATTCTAAACAGTTTGAAGTTCCTGGAGATCTTCTCAATGAAGTGTCATTGCATGATGCTGGTAATGACATATTCACTGTACTGGCAAGCACAGCAAACAAACTTGAAATATTTGTTGATGCTGATAGGTGGTGTGGAACTTTAGGAAGACGGCTGCTCCTGGCAAACCTTATGGGTTGACCTATCTAGGTCTACTTGAGATTTTTTATTGAATTATAAACCGAAAGAAAAAGCTAATTTGACTCGACAACAACCCCCCAAAAAAATCAAAATAATAAAAACACAGATATTGAAGACGGAGATGCTGTTACCATGCATCCTTGACAAAAGGCTCGAGCTTTCCATGCAAAATGTTAACAATGGTAGTTTCCTCTATCTCTGTGTCTTGCTTTCTCAGCAAATTGCCTTTAATTTTTTTGTTATCATTCTTTTTTTTTTAATTTTAAAATAAAATAAAATAATGATTTGCTTTGTGGAAAGTCATGCCAGAAACAAACAATACCTGCGGTCACAGTCGTCCACCCTGCCTAAAATGAGGCTTCATGTGATGTCCTGGGCCGCTCTTTATCATTCAGCAGTCCGACACTTGTCCAAAGGATTTACAGTTGGGCAAAGATGAAACCACTTAGCCCAGAAATCACTGTCCTTTTTAAATAAAAAATAAAAATAAAGTCAAGAGGGATAATTGGTCCACTCGAAATTCATCAGCAATTATATTTTGGAACAAACAACTTTGCCATTCACTCTAACAAGTACGTACAACTTTAATTGATATGATATATTATGGAATAAAGGAAAGTATTATGAAAGAGGATCCTTTGCTTGCCATATATTGTAGCAATTGCAAGGAAGTGACCGAACATTTAGGATCCTTTGCTTGCCATTGTAGCCAATGCAAAGAAGCGACCGAACATTAATCTGGAAAGTATATTAAAGAGGAGAGTCTATCACTCTTGGTAAATCGTTTTGGACTGTACTCGAGGCCGATTGAAAACGACCGAGATTTCTAACACGGCCTGCTGTCGAGAGATAGACTTGAGGTATGTAAGTTTCTGTCCAATACAGGCTTTTTATTTATTTGTTAATTGCTTTATTTTTTATTTCATGAAGATTATTTAATAGTTAGGACTAATATTAAAGGATTTCTATAACTTATAAGAGTACAAGTAGAAGGAATCTATAAGGATATAATATATAATTGAAGCTTATTATTTTACTTTTCATCTAGACATCACTAATTTGCATTCCACGATAATAATAAAAAAAAGAGTTACAAGCTCATCACTAGAAGCCCGTAAAAAACGGATACAATATTCGGATATAACAATCACAAATTAAGATCAAAAGGGTATGAAAAAGGGTATACGAAAAGAACTGGAGAAACCCTCGACATATACAATTCTCAGGATTAGTGATTTCGTATTTTTCTATAAGAAAATAAAATCAATAATGACAAAAGTTGACTATCTGTTGCAAACTAAAGATCGAGTAACATAGAAAACGAGGGCTTGTAAATGAGAAGGGACTCTTCAACTGAGGTAAAGTAGCCATGAAAAGTATCTGCGTTTAGCCATTATATTGCTGATTGTGTGAACATGTATGAATGATTTAAGAG
>CM063590.1:15113126-15186423 GCA_032356905.1 Salix exigua
CACGCAGATACTTTTCATGGCTACTTTACCTCAGTTTTTTACGGGCTTCTAGTGATGAGCTTGTAACTCTTTTTTTTTATTATTATTATTATTATTATCGTGGAATGCAAATTAGTGATGTCTAGATGAAAAGTAAAATAATAAGCTTCAATTATATATTATATCCTTATAGATTCCTTCTACTTGTACTCTTATAAGTTATAGAAATCCTTTAATATTAGTCCTAACTATTAAATAATCTTCATGAAATAAAAAATAAAGCAATTAACAAATAAATAAAAAGCCTGTATTGGACAGAAACTTACATACCTCAAGTCTATCTCTCGACAGCAGGCAGTTTTAGAAATCTTGGTCGTTTTCAATCGGCCTCGAGTACAGTCCAAAACGATTTACCAAGAATGATGGACTCTCCCTCTTTAATATACTTTCCAGATTAATGTTCGGTCGCTTCTTTGCATTGGCTACAATGGCAAGCAAAGGATCCTAAATGTTCGGTCACTTCCTTGCAATTGCTACAATATATGGCAAGCAAAGGATCCTCTTTCATAATACTTTCCTTTATTCCATAATATATCATATCAATTAAAGTTGTACGTACTTGTTAGAGTGAATGGCAAAGTTGTTTGTTCCAAAATATAATTGCTGATGAATTTCGAGTGGACCAATTATCCCTCTTGACTTTATTTTTATTTTTTATTTAAAAAGGACAGTGATTTCTGGGCTAAGTGGTTCCATCTTTGCCCAACTGTAAATCCTATGGACAAGTGTCGGACTGCTGAATGATAAAGAGCGGCCCAGGACATCACTTGAAGCCTCATTTTAGGCAGGGTGGACGACTGTGACCGCAGGTATTGTTTGTTTCTGGCATGACTTTCCACAAAGCAAATCATTATTTTATTTTATTTTAAAATTAAAAAAAAGAATGATAACAAAAAAATTAAAGGCATTTTGCTGAGAAAGCAAGACACAGAGATAGAGGAAACTACCATTGTTAACATTTTGCATGGAAAGCTCGAGCCTTTTGTCAAGGATGCATGGTAACAGCATATCCGTCTTAAATATCTGTTTTTTTTTTATTATTATTATTTTGATTTTTTTGGGGGGTTGTTGTCGAGTCAAATTAGCTTTTTCTTTCGGTTTATAATTCAATAAAAAATCTCAAGTAGACCTAGATAGGTCAACCCATAAGGTTTGCCAGGAGCAGCTGTCTTCCTAAAGTTCCACACCACCTATCAGCATCAACAAATATTTCAAGTTTGTTTGCTGTGCTTGCCAGTACAGTGAATATGTCATCGCCAGCATCATGCAATGACACTTCATTGAGAAGATCTCCAGGAACTTCAAACTGTTTAGAATTTCTTAATTATGATTTGATTGCACATTTTTTCCCAGTTCAATTCATCTCCTTCTGTTATGCGCCTTGACTCCTGGAAACTTGTTAGCTTCAAATAGCATGGACTAATCATCTCATCTTTCAATGTTTCATTTTTGATATTTGATAGCGGTATGACTCGGTTGAGATGCTACCAGGCGTATTTGAGCATCCCTTGCCCCATGAAAAATCACATATATATCAGGAACATAACTAAAATACCAAAAAACTCGAAACCCTTCATGTTTTTTGAAAAAACAAATCGCGTATCCAATGTTTTAGAATCAGAATGAAGAGAAATACTCGATAGCTCTAGATAAAAAAAATAAAGAAAGATATCTAAAAGTTTGACAATTTTATATAGATAGATGTACATGTAGACGTTGTCGTAAAGTCTAAAAGACTTTGAAGAGTTTTGAGGAAACAACAAAGTCTCTAGTAGTTGTACGATTTAACATGAAAAAAAATAAAAATATCCTAGAGTTTATCCAATTTAATGCAAATAGATGGATGGATTTACAGACAGATAGATTTAGATGTAAAAGTCTCTAGTTTTTGTACTGATCTTGATATCTATTATGGAATTATTGCTAATGCTAACTTATCAGGGGCAGGGATCGCAATTTCAACCCAACCCTAAGGATACGTACCAAGTTGAACCGATTGAATAGAAGATTTTAATATATCAAGCGTATAAACACAGTAAAAAAATAATAAGATATCTTTTTTTTCATGATTGATTAAGTGTCAAACTAATTGTATAGAAATCTATCTACTATCAAGTATCAAGAATAGAAAGTCTTATGATCTATGTTAAACTTTAAGTTACTTTATATAGATACAAAACACTAGACTTTTCATTAAATTCTTTGTTATTCTTCTATTTTAGAGGTATTTGTTTTTTTTTTTAAAAAAAATAGCAAATCAAACTTCATAAATTAATTTTTGAACTCAAAAAATCGTTATATGATTGACTACATAAATATGAAGAAAAAACGATAATGGCAGAGAAAACAAGACAGGGAGGAAATACTGATTAGTTATTAAAGAACATACATAGCAGTGTTTCATAAGAAGCGACGATAACAGAGCACACAGTTAATTTACAGAAAATAGCTGAAAGCGCATATATAATCAAACAACTTGAATGATTGAACACATTGCTTGTATGATAGTGAGTATGACAAGAACAGCAGCTGCTGCAACAGAGATTATAGTCCATGGATTATAGAAATACTTCTGTCTTAAGGCTGCCTTCCATTTGGGTCCCCGCTTTCTGTAGTACCTGTTCAGATCTTCAACTGCACTAGAAAAGTAGAAATTGTTGTTGTTGAGAAGATTTTCCTTGGAAAGATTGTAGAAAAGGCTTGAAACGGCATTATTATTATGGAGCCAATTGTCTATAATTCCTTTTTTAACAAGTATTTCCACATCCTTCTCAGCTGGGACAAGCAAGGAGAGCATGGCAATATAGTCGCCTACGTATCTGTTATCATTGTAATTGCATTGTTCAAAGGCTTGGAGATTTCTATATAGGATTTCTGTATCATCTTCTATATATATTTGTGGAATCTCCAACGTCCCTTTATCATCATCAAATTTTATGTCGAGTCGGTTTATGCTGGACCCTAACTTGAACTTGATTCCAGCCTGATGGAGCTCTGCTACAGTAGGTGTGTTTAGAGTACTTGCAAGTTCTTTTGACTGCACCTGCTGTGAAGGCTGCTGACAGATTCTTAGAAAGTCAACAAAATGCTCTACGTCAGAAAAATTGGCTTGCTCCAAAATGTCCTTTGGCACCCATAAATTCCATGTAGACGACAAGAAACGACAAGCCAGCTTTATCATGGAATATTCTTCACCGTGCAGGATTTTGGATAGATTGAACAGGTCCTCGACAATGAAGAATGGGAGCTGGTTTTCAAGCAAGCACAAATCATATCTTATTACTTCTGACATCCATGGTTTATTGAAAATGCGGTCAATATGTTTACTTCGTATTTCAGGGATAGTTATTTTCAGTAAGAACATGATGAGAAAGGAGCAATCCAGAAACACCATTTCCACGAATTCCTCTTCACGTAGTTTATCAAAAGTTTCTGCATAACAATTACGCAATCTATTTTCCCTCCCTGCAATAGCTGCAATAAAATCGTTCACACTTACCTGGCTCATTTTAAGAAATTCACACAGGTACAGTCTCTTGTGTTATTCCATTTCTTTTAGCTCTTCTTTTCTGTAGTGAAGTGGGCCAATAGAGACTACTTGAGGTGTGTAAGCCTTTTCATTTAACTCACGTAATCGTTTGGGAACTCTGTATATTGAACAGTTATTGGAGAACGGACGGAAGATTCTCAACTTTCCTTCCACAGACTCTGCTAATTTGCCAACGTCAAGCGAACAATGATCTCCACTATCCATCTGAACCAAAAAAAAAACAAGACTCGGTAGTGTTAGAGTATGACAAGTGGTATTAGTATGTATATATATAGTAAACAGCAAACGGAATTACAATTCAACTTCTCTTCTTTCTCTCTACTTCCTGCTATCTCAGTATTCTTCTTCTTCTTCTCTACTTTTCTGCAAATCTTCACAAATCCTAACAGGTAGCTCTCACTTCTTACACAATCTGCGAAATTCTGAAGAGTTTTCTTGTCTGCTACTTTTTTTCTGCAATTCTGCACCTTTACTTATTCTACTCAAAATTCTTCGTCAACCTTTTCAGGGAACATTGTACTAAAATAATAACTATTGATTATAACATTGTTCACTTTATAAACAAATATCAGAGTTCTGGGCTCTCAAGTTGCATTAAAAATGTCTCGTTTACTTTCAAATTGTTGAATAAAGATATGCGAAAGGAAAATGTCGTTATATCCGAATATTGTATCCGTTTTTTACGGGCTTCTAGTGATGAGCTTGTAACTCATTTTTTATTATTATTATCGTGGAATGCAAATCAGTGATGTCTAGATGAAAAATAAAATAATAAGCTTCAATTATTATATCCTTATAGATTCCTTCTACTCCTACTCTTATAAGTTATAGAAATCCTTTAATGTTAGTCCTGACTATTAAATAATCTTCATTAAATAAGAAATAAAGCAATTAACAAAGAAATAAAAAGCCTGGATTGGACAGAAACTTACATACCTCAAGTCAGTCTCTCGACAGCAGGCAGTTTTAGAAATCTTGGTCGTTTTCAATCGGCCTCGAGTACAGTCCAAAACGATTTACCAAGAATGATAGACTCTCCCTCTTTAATATACTTTCCAGAATGTTCGGTCGCTTCTTTGCATTGGCTACAATGGCAAGCAAAGGATCCAAAATGTTCGGTCGCTAGCTTCTTTGCAATGGCTACAACGGCAAGCAAAGGATCCTCTTTCATAATACTTTCCTTTATTCCATAATATATCATATCAATTAAAAGTTGTACGTACTTGTTAGAGTGAATGGCAAAGTTGTTTGTTCAAAAATATATTTTTTGAAAAACAGAGTTGTTTTTTGTTTTAATAAAGAGTTGTGTTCGTTAAAGTAAATAAATAAATAAGCAGTTTATTTTCAATTAAAATAAATAAACTAATTAACTACTAAAGTTATATATGTGTATATATGTATATGTAGAGGGAAAGAGAGGGACTGATATTTTGTCTACCTCAAATATTTATTACTTAATTTTAGAAAAGCATTTGGTGGAGGTAGGGAAACCGAAACATATATTTGACATGATAATGTAAAATGATATTTTATCATTAGGAAAAAGTGTATATGATAAAGAATAGCAGTGTATTATAACAGGCGATATCTTGGAAAACACTGTTTTTTCCAATTTACATGCAACTATATAATTGCTGAAGCATTTCGAGTGGACCAATTATCCCTCTTGATTTAGCACCCCCACTTTATTTTTATATTTTTAAAAAGGACAGTGATTTCCAGGTTAGTGGGCTAATAAATGGTGCCATCTAAATTTATAAGGTTCATCTTTGCCCAACTATAAATCCTATGGACAAGTGTCGGACTGCTAAATGATAAAGAGCGGCCCAGGACACCACTTGAAGCCTAATTTTAGGCAGGGTGGACGACTGTGACCGCAGGTATTGTTTGTTTCTGGCATGACTTTCCACAAAGCAAATAATTATTTTTTTTATTTTAAAATAAAAAAAGAATGAGAAGAAAGATAACAAAAAAAAGACATTTTGCTGAGAAAGCAAGACGGAGAGATAAAGGAAACTACCATTGTTAACATTTTGCATGGAAAGCTCGAGCCTTTTGTCAAGGATGCATGGCAACAAAATATCCGTCTTAAATATCTGTTTTTTTATTATTATTATTTTGATTTTGTTTTGGGGGTTGTTTTTTTAGCCAAATTAGCCTTTTCTTTCGGTTTATAATTCAATCAAAAATTTCAAGTAAACCTAGATAGGTCAACCCATGAGGTTTGCCAGGAGCAGCCGTCTTCCTAAAGTTCCACACCACCTATCAGCATCATCAAATATTTCCCAGTTCAATTCATCTCCTTCTGCTATGCGCCTTGGCTCCTGGAAACTTGTTGGCTTCAGATGGTATGGGTTGATATTTGATAGCGGCATGACTCGGTTGAGATACTACCAGGAGTATTTGAGCATTCCTTGCCCCATGAAATATCACATATCAGGAACATAACTAAAATACGAAAAATCACGAAACCCTAGATAGCTCTAGATCTAGAATGAAGAGAAATACTCGATCGCTCTAGATAATTTCAAAAACAAATCGTGTATCCAATGTTTCAGAATCAGAATGAAGAGAAATACTCAATAGCTCTAGATAAAAAAAATAAAGAAAAATATCTAAAAGTTTATCCAATTTTATATAGATAAATAGATGTAGATGTTGTCATAAAGTCTAAAAGACTTTGAAGAGTTTTAAGGAAATAACAAAGTCTCTAGTAGTTGTACGATTTAACATGAAAAAAAATAAAAATATCCTAGAGTTTATCCAATTTAATGCAAATAGATGGATGGATTTACAGACAGATAGATTTAGATGTAAAAGTCTCTAGTTTTTGTACTGATCTTGATGTAAAAGTCTCTATTATCTTGATATCTATAAAGATATATTCTTTTTCATTATTGATTACGTGTCAAACTAATTGTATAGAAATCGATCTACTATCAAGTATCAAGAATAGAAAGTCTTATGATCTATGTTAAACTTTAAGTTACTTTATATAGATACAAAACACTAGACTTTTCATTAAATTCTTTGTTATTCTTCTATTTTAGAGGTATTTTTTTATATAAAAAAATAGCAAATCAAACTTCATAAATTAATATTTTGAACTCAAAAAATCGTTATATTATTGACTATATAAATATGAAGAAAAAACAATAATGGCAGAGAAAGCAAGACAGGGAGGAAATACTGATTAGTTATTGAAGAACATACATAGCAGTGTTTCATAAGAAGCGGCGATAACAGAGCACACAGTTAATTTACAGAAAATAGCTGAAAGTGCATTTATAATCAAACAACTTGAATGATTGAACACACTGCTTGTATGATAGTGAATATGACAAGAACAGCAGCTGCTACAACAAAGATTATAGTTCATGGATTATAGAAATACTTCTGTGTTAAGGCTGCCTTCTATTTGTGTCCCCGCTTTCTGTAGTACCTGTTCAGATCTTCAACTGCACCAGAAAAGTAGAAATTGTTGTTGTTGAGAAGATTTTCCTTGGAAAGATTGCGGAAAAGGCTTGAAACGACATTATTATCATGGAGCCAATTTTCTACAATTCCTTTTTAGCAAGTATTTCCACATCCTTCTCAGCTGGGACAAGCAAGGAGAGCATGGCAATATAGTCGCCTACATATCTGTTATCATCGTAATTGCATTGTTCAAAGGCTTGGAGATTTCTATATAGGATTTCTGTATGATCGTCTATATATATCTGTGGAATCTCCAACGTCCCTTTATCATCATCAAATTTTATGTCGAGTCGGTTTACGCTGGACCCTAACTTGAACCTGATTCCAGCCTGATGGAGCTCTTCTACAGTAGGTGTGGTTAGAGTACTTGCAAGTTTCTTTGACTGCATCGGCTGTGAAGGCTGCTGACAGATTCTTAGAAAGTCAACAAAATGCTCTACTTAAGACAAATTGGCTTGCTCCAAAATATCCTCTGACACCCATTAATCCCATGTAGACGACAAGAAATGACGAGCCAGCTCAATCAAGGAATATTCCTCACGACGGTGCAGTATTTCGGATAGATTGAACAGGTCCTTGACAATGAAGAATGGAAGTTGGTTTTCAAGCAAGCACAAATCATACCTTATTTCTCTTCTCATCCATGGTTTTTTGAATATGCGGTCAATATTGGGACTTTGGATATCAACGGAATATCTTTTCAATAAGAACATAATGAGAAAGGAGCAATCCAGCAACACCATTTCCACAAATTCCTCTCTACTTAGTTTATCAAAAGTTTCTGCATAACAATTACGCAATCTAGTTTCCCTGTCTGCAATAGCTGCAATAAAATCGCTCACACTTACCTGGCTCAAGTCAAGAAATTCCCTCAGGTATAGTCTCTTATGCTCTTCCATTTCTTTGAGCTCTTCTTTTCCGTAGTGAAATGGGCCAATGGAGATTACTTGAGGTGTGTACGCCTTTTCATTTAACTCACGTAATCGTTTAGGAACTCTATATATTGAACAATTATAGGAGAAGGGACGAAAGATTCTCAACTTTCCTTCCATAGACTCTGCTAATTTGCCAACGTCAAGCGAACAATGATCTCCACTATCCATCTGAACAAAAGAAAAAAAAGACTCGGTAGCTCTCACTTCTTACACAATCTGCGAAATTCTAAAGAGTTTTCTTGTCTGCTACCTTTTTTCTGCAATTCTGAACCTTTACTTATTCTACTCAAAACTCTTCGTCAACCTTTTCAGACTCGGACGTGAACTTGATTTGGTTTCATATAGGGGCCATGCTAAAATAATAAATTCTAACAGTTTTGGTCAAGTCAACTTCATTTTGGGTCACCTCCGAAGTTGCATAAATAATGTCTTGTCTGCTCTTAAATTGATGAGACAAGACCACATAGATATGGAAATTGCGATACATCGCAATTTTGTATACTATTACCCTCCAAACGTCCTCCATTTATATTTTCTTAAAGCTCCAATGAAAACGTTGGTTAAGGAAATAAGAAGAAAATAATTGATGTAAAGAAGAGGAAATATAGGTAAATAATTGATGTAATTACAAGTCTGGGGAGGTGGTACGATAGGATGCCATTTAATATATTTGGCATATCCTAGCTAGGGATATTTCTCCTAAACTTTTGGATGATCATGCGAGAAATATAGGTAGGGTTAAAGAAGATTTTAATGTAACTTCCTTTAAGTTTAATTAGTGCCTATTTAAATAGCTGAAAGACTCTCTTCTTCTTTCTTTTTTAACATATATTTTTGTGTTTTTCTTTGAATGAACAGCCCTCGAATATTCAAATAATTATAATTTTCGACATCGGTAGCATTCACACTTCCAATCAAAATTTAATGACCGCAGATTATGGATGCAAGTAACTATCAACTAATTAATTCTCAATCTCCACGTGCTTCGGTCAAACATTTTACGTTGAAATCCTACGAAGAAAGGAAAATACAAGTATTTATCACAGTTGAAGGATACAACGCACACCGTTCTCTATTTTACTCCTTTTCTATGGAAATCATTTATGTTATAGCATGCATGTAGACTTGAGAGGGAAAAAAGAAGAGAAAGGTATGAAAAACTAGCTTATTTTAGGCCGTGTTTGTTTTCAGAGAAATTATTTTCGGAAATTATTTTCCAAATTTTTCTATATTTATTTGCCATTAAAAAAATTGGTCAACGGAAAACACTTTTCAGTCAAAGAAAAATTTGACTTGATTTTCAATAAAGTGTTTTCCAGAAAAGACGGAAAACATTTTCCGGAAGTTGTGAAAAATTTAGAAATATCATTATTTGCTGATTATATCAAATTTGATCCTCAAGCTTTTGATTGCTATATATAATTTGTTTTGAATATTTATTTTTCAATTCCATCTCTTAAAATTTAATTAATTTTGGTCCTTATTTTTATAATTGCTATTTGCTTTTTTCTTATCATTTTTTTTATTGAAATTTTTTATCTGTCAAATTTGGTCCTCATTTTTTTTATTGTTACTTATTTTATTTGAAATAATTTATGAAATGTTAATTATTATTATTTTAATTTATTCACCTTTCATTTTTTTTAATTTTTTAGATTTGATCTCTATTATTTTGATTATTATTTATTTTATTTGAGATAATTTATGAAATTAATTTTTTTTCAATTTCATTCTCATTCAACCTTTTAATTTGTAAGATTTGCTCCTCATTATTTTAATAAACTTGAAAAAAATTATTAATAAATTATTTTCTAGTTCATTTTCCATAATATAAACAAACATCTGGAAAGTGTTTTCCAGTTCATTTTCCATAACACCGCTTAACATCGAATTCATTTTCCCGAATTCACTTTTTAAAGAAAACTACTTTCCAAGCAAACAAACGGGGCCTTAGTTATTTACTAGTCAAGAGTAAAGATGAAGTTTCCAAAACTGTAAGGGTGAGCATGGATGAAATCAAACTACAGGGATAGAAATGCAATATTGTGAAATCTAATGGCAAGAATATAGTTTGCCCAAATCACTAAACTAAAGTCAATGTTATTTCCGTCCCAGTAAAAAGAAATAAAGCAATTACCAAAGAAATAAAAAGCCTACTGGATAGAAATTTAAATACCTAAAATTAAGCTATCGACAACCGGCAGTTCTAGAAATTCTGCTCGTTTTCAATCTGCCTCTTCGATGTACTTTCCAAAATATTACATTGCTTCTTTCGAATTGGTACGTACAATGGCAAGCAAAGGATCCTCTTTTAAAATAATTTACTTTATTCCATGATATATTATTATTATTATTGTTTTTCTAAAAACTGAGGGTTTTATTAATTAATATACAGTCATAACTGTATTTTGATTTTTTAATTCCTAGGATTTTTCATTTTCTTTTAGCAAATTTATCCACAGAACTAATAAAAGATGATGTAAATCAAAACCTACAATTGTTTAACTATTGAAAAAAGAGCGAGTTTAACTATTGAAAAAGAGAGGATAAACTCGGTCTATATATGGACTGGCAAAAGAAAAAGTAAGCCATGGCCCAACATTGTAATTTTGTTTTCCTGAGAGAATGTAATAATAAAATTAAACAAATTTCAAAAATATTTGGTCCAAGTATCATAATTTCATCGGTCATAAAACTCATGATCTATAAAATATATATATATATATATATATATATATATATATATATATATATATATATTATTATTTTTTCTACTTGCATCCATGTATTTTTTAATGAAAAAATGAGCGAAGAAAGTAACTAATAAAATATAACTAGTGATTCTCCTAGCATCATAATGATTTTAAGTGCATTGCAATCATAAAAAGAAAAAAATAATACACAAAGGGATTAAATATTGATCATAATTGAAGGATAGAGCACAAAGTTTGTATGACAGTGAGTATAAGGAGAAAAGTAGCAGCAACAACAGAGATGCCACTCCATGGATTGTTGAAATAAACCATCTTCAAGATTGCCTTCCACTTGTGCCAGGGCTTTTCGCAATGAGAGTTCAGAGCTTTGCTGACGCCCGAAAAGATATTATTTAGAGAGACAACATTTTCTTTTACGAGGTTGTAAAGGAGATTTGACACTGCTTCGTCACTGTTTAGCATATTTTTCAAATTCTCATTACGAGCAAGCACTTCCACATCATTAGGAGCACGGACGCGGCAGCTGATGAAAGTAATATAGTCACTTACGAACTTCGCCTCATACATATGGTGGCAGTGCTCAAAGGCCTGGAGATTTATGAATATGATTTCTGAATTGTCATGTATTGCTAGCTGAGGAATTTCTAGAGTCCCATTAGTGAATCTTATGTCTAATAGTAATTTGCTTCCTCTATTCTTAAGCTTCACTCCAGATTGATGGAGCTCCGTTGCAGTGGGTGCGCTTTAAATAACCATTCCTCTCTCTTCACAGTTCCGCTCCGTTGCAGTGGGTGTGCTTAAAATAGCTATTTCTCTGCGGAGCTGTCTCCGCTCCGTTGGCTGCTGACACGTTCTTATCAAGTCAACGAAATGAAGGACTTCAGATGAATTGATTGTTTGCCAGCTGTCCTCTTTTACCCATTCTTCCATTATTTTGCGTAACAACGGAGAGGTAAGCTCAATAACGGTACGATTCCTAGGATTGACAGCTACACTAGACAGCTCAAACAACTTCTCGAGAATGATCGAGAATGAAGAATGGAAGCTGATTTTCAAGCATACACATATCCCACATTACATCATCAATCTTGTATGGACGAGAGAAAATCTGGTCACCGATTCCATTGTCACTACTTCCACTGTTACGAGACTCGCACATGCAATTGAACTTCAGTAAGAACATGATAACGAAGACAGCATCCAGTAAGATCATTGTTGTGAAGTCTTTGCTACTAAGATCAATGGTTTCTGCATAACAATCACGTAATTCTGTTTCATTATCCTTGACAACATTAATTAAGTCCTCCACACTAACCTTGCTCCGTTCAAGAAATTGTTGCAGGTACATTTTTTTGTGGTCTTCCACAGCTTTTAGATTTTCTTTACCATGGTGAATTGGGCCTATTGAGACTACTCGAGGTGCAAATGCCTTTTCATTTAACTCCCGCAATCGTGCGGGGACTCTATAGATGCAGCATGTCGAAGAGAAAGCCTTGTTGGTTCTCAAAGAAGTGGCTATCTCATTGATATCAAGTGAGACTTCATCGCTTCGACCCATTATCTGCTGATCACTACTTGATGTTCCAACAATTTCCATTATGTGATTGAACTTAAATAATCGCTTGCACTGTTCAGAACCAGCACGTCCAATTAATCACTATTGATTAATAAAACATACTGAAATACCACATTTAAGAAAAAAAAATTCAGAAAACAACAGCCACAATACATTTATTAGAAATCAAAATTGTAATGAGACTTCATGGCTCAGATCCATTATCTGCTGATCAGTACTTGATGTTCGACCAATTTCCATTCTGTGAATGAACTTAAATACTTGCTTGCACTGTTGAGAACCAGCATATACAATTAATCACTACTGATAAAATAAACTGAAATACCTCATTTAAGAAAAACATTTTCAGGAAACAACCACCCCACTAACATTTTCAGAAAAACATTGTTCACGCATTCAGCAATATAATGGCTAAACGCAGATACTTTTCATGGTTACTTTACCTCACTTAAATTATATTGGCTTCAAAGAGTCCCTTCTCATTTACAAGTCCCCCTCCCTCCAAAAAAAAAAAAACTATTTTACTCGTTTTCTATTAAGATCATTTATGTTACTCGATCTTTAGTTTGCACCAAATAGTCAACTTTTGTCATTATTGATTTTATTTTTTTATCGTTTATCACCTTTGGGGTGGAAATTAATTATAGAAAAATACGAAATCACTAATCCTGAGAATTGTATATGTCTAGGGTTTCTCCAGTTCTTTTCGTATACCCTTTTTCATACCCTTTTGATCTTAATTTGTGATTGTTATATCCAAGTATTGTATCCGTTTTTAGGGGCTTCTAGTGATGAGCTTGTTACTGGTTTTTATTATTATCGTGGAATGCAAATTAGTGATGTCTAGATGTAAATTAAAATAATAAGCTTCAATTATTATATCCTTATAGATTCCTTCTACTTCTACTCTTATAAGTTATATTTTTCATGAAATCCTTTAATATTACTCCTAACTATTAAATAATCTTCATTAAATAAAAAATAAAGCAACTAACAAAGAAATAAAAAGCCTGTATTGGACAGAAACTTACATACCTAAATTCTCTCGACAGCAGGCAGTTTTAGAAATCTTGGTCGTTTTCAATCGGCCTCGAGTACAGTCCAAAACGATTTACCAGGAATGATAGACTCTCCCTCTTTAATATACTTTCCAGAATGTTCGGTCGCTTCTTTGCAATGGCAAGCAAAGGATCCTCTTTCAAAATACTTTCCTTTATTCCATAATATATCAATTAAAGTTGTACTTGCTATAGTGAATGACAAAGTTGTTTGTTAATTTTTTTTTAAAACAGAGTTGTTTTTTTGTTTTAATAAAGTGTTGTGTTCGTTAAAATAAATAAATAAACAGTTTGTTGTCAATTAAAATAATATGCTAACATTAAAAAAGGAAAAAAGAAGGGCAGATATTTTGTCTTCGTCAAATATTTATTAGTTTATTTTTGAAAGGCATTTGGTGGAGGTAGGGAAACCGAAACATATATTTGACATCTTTAAATGAAACGATGTAAAATGATGTTTTATCTTTAGGAAAGGTATACGTGATAAAGAAATATGGAATTAATGGACATTGATTCCTACAAGTGATTCCTATTATAATAGGTGATATCTAGGAAATCACTGTTTATTCAAGGACTAAAAGTAAAACAATCAAAGTTTAGGATTGTAGAGAGTAAGAATAAAGATAACAAAAAAGACATTTTGCTGAGAAAGCTCGAGTCTTTATATTATTGACTACATAAATATGAAGAGAAACAATAATGACAGAGAAAGCAAGACAGGGAGTAAATACTGATTAGTTGTTGAAGAACATATATAGCAGTTTCATAAGAAGCGGCGATAACATAGCACACAGCTTAATCAAACAGCTTGAATTATAGTACATGGATTATAGAAATACTTCTGTCTTAAGGCTGCCTTCCATTTGTGTCCCCGCTTTCTGTAGTATTGTTCAGATCTTCAACTACACCAGAAAAGTAGAAATTGTTGGTGTTGAGAAGATTTTCCCTGGAAAGATTGCGGAAAAGGCTTGAAACGGCAATATTATCATGGAGCCAATTTTCTATAATTCCTTTTTAGCAAGTATTTCCACATCCTTCGCAGCTGGGACAAGCAAGGAGAGCATGGTAACATAGTTGCATACATATCTGTTATCATCGTAATTGCATTGTTCAAAGGCTTGGAGATTTCTATATAGGATTTCTGTATGATCGTCTATATATATCTGTGGAATCTCCAACGTCCCTTTATCATCATCAAATTTTATGTCGAGTCGGTTTGTGCTGGACCCTAACTTGAACTTGATTCCAGCGTTGAAATCCTACGAAGAAAGGAAAATACAGAGTATTTATCACAACTGAAGGATACAACACACACCGTTCTCTGTTTTACTCCTTTTCTATTGAAATCATTTATGCTATAGCATGCATGTAGACTTGAGAGGAAAAAGAGAAGAGAAAGGTATGAAAAGCTAGCTTCTTTTAGTTATTTACTAGTCAAGAGTAAAGATGAAGTTTCCAAAAACCTATAAGGGTGAACATGGATAATTCAAACTACAGGGATAGAAGTGCAATATTGTTACATCTATAATGGCAAGAATATAGTTTGCCCAAATTACTAAAATAAATTCATTTTTATTTCCGTCCCAGGAAAAAAGAAATAAAGCAATTACCAAGGAAATAAAAGACTATTGGATAGAAACTGAAATACCTAAAATTAAGCAATCGACAACCGGCAGTTCTAGAAATTCTGCTCGTTTTCAATCTGCCTCTTCGATATACTTTCGAAAATATTACATTGCTTCTTTCCAATTGCTACATGCAACGGCAAGCAAAGGATCCTTTTATAATAATTTACTTTATTCCATGATACATTATTATTATTATTATTATAAAAAATGAGGGTTTTATTAATTAATATCTAGTCATAACTAGTAAGATAATGATTCTAATAATTTACTTTAATCCATGATATATTTATTACATGGATCAGACTTCACAATCCAAGCACTGTCAAAAGCATAAAAACAATGAATTCTCAATTAAAAGGTTTTTCAATTGCCACAATTTCCTTTACAATCAAATATCAAACACCCACTAAAAGATCGATATGACCAAGATTGCTATACTCCAAACTGATTTGGCTACCATTTGCTGGTATAATCGTTCTGATACACGTAGCATTCCAGCCAATTACTGGCAAATGAATAACTTCAGAGCCATGCAAATCGATCAAATGGACCATCTGTATAAATGCAAGGACTCAACTCAACTCATCAAAATAATCACATCAAAATAATCATGTCATGGCGGTATATCCTATTCAAAAGCTTCCATCATAGAGTCACAATTATTGCACGAGATCAAAGCTTGTGATCACGCGCCCATAAAACGAAGACCCGCTAATTGAACTCCATTAGAAAGCAAGTTTTTGTATTTGCGTGAGAAGCTCTGATGCCATGTTGAGATTGTTGTAGAGTTGCAGAAATTAGAGAGAGAAGAGACGACTCTGCTGAGAGAGAGAGAGGGAGGGAGGGAGTTTAGAGGAGAATTTGAAATTGTCTTTGTAGACTTCTGTTATTTCACACACACTATTCATGTTCAATCCTTTGCTATTTATACACAATCAATACCCCATGTATACGTACATACTCATATCTATGCATACAATACATCTTCATACACTTTCAACATTTTAATTACAATGCAATCACTAAGGGGTTGGGGGAATCAGTGCAGAGGGATTCAATATTTATCATTTTAATTGAAGGATAGAGCACACAGTTTGTATGACAGTGAGTATAAGGAGAACAGTAGCAGCAGCAACAGATATAAGGATAGTCCCTGTACTGTTGAAATAAACCTGCTTCAAGGTTTCCTTCCACCTGAGCATACTGTGCCAACGCTTTCTACAATGAGAGTTCAGATCTTTGCAGACGCCCCCCAAAAAACTATATTGAGAGACAAGATTTTGTTTGTCTAGATTGTAAACGAGATTTGCCACTGCTTCAACACTGTTTAGCATATTTTTCAAATTCTCATTATGAGCAAGCACTTCCACATCATTAGGAGCACGGACGAGGCAGCCAATGAAAGTAATATAGTCACTTACAAACTTATCCTGCTCAGATATATGATGGCATTGCTCAAAGGCCTGGAGATTTCTGAATAAGGTTTCTGTATGGTCATTTATAGTTAGTTGTGGAATTTCTAGAATCCCATAATTGAATCTTACGTCGAATAGTGACTTTCTTTTTGGATTCTTAAACTTCACTCCACATTGGTGAAGCTCCATTGCCGTGGGAGCAATTGGCAAACTAGTTTTTTCCTCTGGAAGATGTTGTTCCGTTGGCTGCTGACACTTTCTTAGGAAGTCAACGAAATGGAGGACCCCAGAGGAGTTGATTTTTTCTCTACTGTCCTCTTTTACCCAGTTATCCCAGACTCCTTTTAACAAGTCAAAGGTAAGTTCCATGATGGTATAATTCGTCATAGGATATAGCTCAAACAACTTCTCGAGGAAGAAGAAAGGAAGCTGATTTTCTAGCAAGCACATATCGAACACTACGTCAATAATCTTAAATGGACGACAGAAAATCTGGTCACCAATTCTACTTCCATGAGACCCCACGCCATTGTACTTCAGTAAGACCGTGATAATGAAGACAGCATCCAGTAAGATCATAGTTGCGAAGTCTTTCCTACTAAGATCAATGGTGTCTGCATAACATTCACGTACTTCTGTTTCATTATCCTTGACAACGTTAATTAAGTCCCCCACACTTACCCTGCTCCGTTCAAGAAATTGCTGCAGGTACATTATTTTGTGGTCTTCCATAGCTTTTAGATTTTCTTTACCATGGTGAATAGGGCCTATTGAGACTACTCGAGGTGCATATGCCTTTTCATTTAACCTCCTCAATCGTGCGGGGACTTTATAGATACAGCATGCCCGGGAGAAAACCCTCTTTCTGTTCAATTGATCCCTCAAAGAAGTGGCTATCTCATTGATATCAAGTGAGACTTCATGGCTCCGATCCATTATCTGCTGATCAGTACTTGATGTTCCAACAATTTCCATTCTGTGATTGAACTTAAATAATCGCTTGCACTGTTCAGAAGCAGCACGTACAATTAATCACTATTGATAAAACAAACTGAAATACCATATTTAAGAAGAACATATTTAGGAAACAACAACCCCAATAACATTTGTTAGAAATCAAAATTGGATTCTATTCTCTTAAAGTTTACTATAATCATGGGACAACTGTGATTGAAACAGGATTGGAGTTAAGAAAGAAAGTGAAATGAGATGTATCAGATGGAGACTTTAAGTGCATGACTTCTTGTACCAGACCAGATATACTGTATTGAGTTGGGCTAGTTAGCAGGTACATGGAGACCCCATACAATTCCTCCCATCTGAATACAACAAAGAGGATGTTATCTCTACTACATCATTTATTCATTAAACTGAAGATTGCAGAATGCGATTGTGGAAGAGATCTTGATGGGGGAGGGAAGGCACAAGACACCTACCAGCATATTGATACTCATTATCATCTCATCAAATAGCATGTCAAGAATAGAGAAGTGGAGTTAATCTTCTGATCAGATTGCAAATATATTTCTCAAAGCCCTCAAGAGCGATATATTTTCAAGACTGAATACATTAATGCTCAGATTGATTAACCCATACTTTGTAGAGAGTCAAGTTTAAGGTGATTAGTAAACTTCTTGACTTATAACTGATAATCATCCCATATATTCTAGTTTCTACAAGTGGGCAGCTACCAGTATTACAATGCCTAATATGTAATTAAAAACTTAAGCATACAAACAATTATCAGTAAACACAGTCGCTTTACAATTAGAGCATACGTACCTAGATTTCTATGAAAGCGTCCAGTGCTTCAGGCCAAGCTTTCACTTCTGCACAAATTCCTTAGCAGTGTTTATGCGACGAACTTCCCCGCACATTTCTACAACTATCTTAGCAACTCTCTAGACTAGAAGTTAATTTGGTAATGATTGTGTAGTTACAATAGAAAGCTGAACAGCTGGATATTACTATATATATAAAAGTCGTGGACAATTCATCTGTGCACACACGCACTGTAGCTTCTGAGTAAAATGACTGTGGATTGTAATAGTATATTTTTGGGTCAGTTTGGTTCGCTCGGTTCGGTTGCTTTGCCAATTTTCTAAATTTTTTTATTGTTTTTTGCACAATGAAATAGTAGTTTTACCCCTCGAAAAAGACAAAAAAAACTGATTATGGGTGGAGGGGCTCCGCGGTAATTGCACCATTTTCGGTCCGGTCGGGTCCGCCTACCTTTTCATTATTTTATATTTAACAGGAAATGGCTAATTACGAATATAGGCCATAATAAGACAAAATCGTTGACTTAGGCATAGGGCTACACCGGTAATTGGCCATTTTTTTTTATTTTTTTCCTTTATACTGTCGGTGCGCGTTGCACATGCGCCCGACAATATTCCACCTCACGCCCTCTTTGAGTGGCGCGTGCGTGGTGAGGGAGTCGCCGGAGATGAGCTACCGGCGTCTCTATTGATGCGCCTCCGTTTGGTCTTCCTCCCAGTGCGGCGTGTTTGGGCCTTCGACGTCCGTGGAAGCGGCGGTGGCCGGTTAAAGTCGTTGCAGCCGTTTCTCTCTCTCCTGCACGTCAAAGTGCAAGGGAGTCCCCCGATTTTCATGCCTTTTCACTTCGGTTCCTGTACTTTTAATTTTGTTTATGGTCCTGATTTTTGTTATATAAGTTTTGATTCATTTTGATTGGGTCCTTCGATTGAAATTAATTGAATGTTTAAATTTCACTTCGATCCTCCTATTAATTTCTAGATTGGGTTTAAATAACTCAATCAATTTGGTACAGCAGTTTCAATTTTTTCAATTTTGTCCTTTGATTGAAATTGATAATAAATTTGATTTTCATTTCGGTCCATATACTTTTAATTTTGGATTTTAATCTCTTTATATTTGATTTTTCTTTCGGGCCTTATACTTTTAATTTTTTTTTAATTCCTTGATTTCTTTTCATGATTTAAATTTTCTTAAAATTTTTATGGTTTTTTTAGTCTTTTATTTATTTTATTTTTTTCATTATTAACACAATGATGATGATAATAATAATAATAATAATATTAATTTAATAGTTTTTTCTTGCTTACTCTTTTGTTAATGTTTTTGAGGGTTTTTTTTCTTAGGGATAATTTGATAATTTTTATTGTTTTGGCAGTGATAGCAACGATAGTTTTTGTTTTTTTTTATTCTTTTGTTGTAGTTTTTAATATTTTTTTCTTCCATTTTTTCCCTTTCATTATTAACACAAAAATAAAATAAGTAAATAATAATAATAATAATAATTTAATTATATTTTTTGTTTACTCTTTTGTTAATGTTTTTGAAAGGTTTGTTTCCTCAAGTATATACACAAGAATGTTCATGACAACGCACGAGGACACTTGGTTATATATATATATATATATAGTGAAGATTTTAAATATTTGATATTGAATCACAAGTTTAAAAATGAAATTAAAAATAGTGAAGATTGTATCCAAGTTTCAAGCCAAAAATCACTTGGAAATATGTGAAAGAAAGATTCAAAAATATTTTATTCTATAACGTAAAATGTTTCAACTTGTTTTAGTTTCTTTCAGGGAACAATGTACTAAAATAATAACTATTGATTACAACATTGTTGTTTATAAAAAGATAATTCCACCAACTAAAAGAACTCTGATTTTTAAAACCAAATCAAGTTGACGAAGAGTGAGTCAGAAAAGGTTGGCGAAGAATTTTCCTCCGTCAACTCACCATTTCCCTTCGGTAAAGTCTCCAACAATTAACCGGAAAATGATTTAATGTGACAAGTTGAACATAATTTATTGATTTTGAAAATATAGCTGAATTTGCACCCCATTGCGGTGGGATTTTCATCGTTGAATGGTTTAGCCTGAGAGTTTTGGGATTTTTCACCCCAGATTTGTTCCTGTAACCCATGTAAATAACCATAATTTATCTATTTGGAGGAGTATGGTGAGGACGAGGTTGATGGAGATTGTCAATTACATTAGAAATAAGCCTTACAAAAACATTATCATGAGATGAATGAATTTCGTTTTGGAGTTGAAATGTCTATATCCTATGTTAATTATATGTTGCTTCAATCTCTAGCGTCTATCCTATGCTATTTGCAATCTTATTTAGATTAAAACAAATCATGCCAAACCATTTAAATATTTGATATTGAATCACAATTTTAAAAATGAAATTAAAAATAATGAAGATTTTATCCAAGTTTCAAGCCACACATCACTTGGAAAAATGTGTAAGAAAGATTCAGGAATATTTTATTCTACAACGTAAAATGTTTCAACTTGTTTTACTTTCGTTCAAGGAACAATGTACTAAAATAATAACTATTGATTATAACATTGTTGTTTATAAACAAATAGCAGAGTCGTCTGGCCTCTCAAGCTGCATTAAAAATGTTTCGTGTACATTCAAATTGTTGAAAAAGATATGCGAAACGAAAATGTCGTAATTTCACAAATAAAAATTAAAATAAATATTGCAACTTATTTAAATTTGTTGAATATTCTGAAAATGACTCTGTTGTTTCTCAATCTTAAAAGGTTCTCTTTCCCATAATAATAAAAAAGAAATATCTCAAGGGCTGAAAATGACTGCTGTTTCTCATTTGTAGCTACGCACTCTCGTTTCATCGTCCCTCAATATGACTGAAAATTGACACTTATTTTGATTTGCATCTCATGAATATTTATTTTTATGTTATTTACGAGTTGAACTACTACATGTTTAAATTTATACCCCCTGTTGTTAGCTTCTATTAACGAATATATACTGAAAAGTTTTGTAAATCACGTGTAAAATAAAAATAAAAATAAAAAAATAAAAATAAAAATAATTGATACTAAAAGATAAAATACTAAACAATATATAGGAAGAAATAATTGAAATGAGGATAACATATGTCTTTTTTATTATGATTATTTTAAACAATCCTCTCAAATCAGTTATTCCTTTTATTGTCACATATGATCGAATAACAATAATCAGTTATTCCTTACTTTTTAAATCATGATAGTTTTTTATTTAAAAAACTATACTATATATATATATATATGTGTGTGTAAGGACAAAAATCCTTGAAAAAGGAAATGGAGTTTTAACTTGCGAAAAAAAGTTCCCATGACGCTAATTGTATCTCGAGATTTTCTTGAATTAAAAGATATTTATTACGTAAAACAAAATCCCCTACTTCATTGCGAAAATAATTTTCTATATAAATTTAGGTTGCAAAAATGTTGTTTTTGTTAGGAAAAAGAAAATTAAGCTTACAAAAACATTATTCATTAACTAAAATAGATACCAAAATAAAATATTTAATAATGTAACTAGAAGCACATGAGGGAAATGCTTAATTAAAATCGAGGTTGTTCATCTATCAAACTCGAGAGGTGAGTGTGTGTGTGTGTGTATACACACCTCACTCGCTCGCCTCAAGTTTGATAGTTGAACAACCTCGGTTTTAATTAAAATACACACACACACACACACACACACTCCTCACCTGCTGCCTCGAGTTTGATTGTCTGAACAACCTCGGTTTTAATTAAAATATATATACACACGCACACACACCTCACTCGCTCGCCTCGAGTTTGATTGTTGAACAACATCATATATATATATATATATATATATATTCATTAACTAAAATAAATACCAAAATAAAATATTTAATAATGTAACTAGAAGCACATGAGGAAAATGCTTTATTAAAACCGAGGTTGTTCAAGCAATCAAACTCGAAGCGAGCAAGTGAGGTGTATGTGTGTGTATTGGTCGACAAGGACTCAGACAAGTTTCATCTATTGCATTAGATTAGCATAAAATCACTCTTGGTGACTCATCTATCCTCTTATTTTATTTTTGAGACAATTGACATGATATTAATTATAGCTGTTATGATAATCAAAGCGATTTTTTGGGCAATAACCAATCATGTTTTTAGTAATCCACTCGGAGAGATTGCTGATATCCAAATCTAGGGCAAGAACCGGTCACAGGCATCGTCGCCTCTAGGTTTTCCAAATCATTTGTAAAGATCAACTGCTCCAGTAGTGGATGGGGCTAATGTATATGAAAGTAGTGTCGGTTTCATGGGGTTTCACCGTGTAGATTAGACTTCTTACCTACCAATGGACTACCTCATCAACTCTTGTTTATAGAAATCTCTTTCATATTGAAGATTTTAAAAGCTTACAAATAATAACCCTTGAGAAAAATATGGCAGCACGATTATCAAAAAAGATCTTGATTGGTTTCTCTATAGAATCAACAATTTTGAGACTACCAACAAAACTTTTCAACCAAAATACCGTGTAGTGGCTTCATACCATGCAAAATGTTTTGCCTCCATTGTAGAGGTAGCAAATATAATCTGCTTGCTGCTTCTCCTATAGCAATTCTCTAGGATATTTTTGACCCACTAGGTCGCCGTGGATCGGACTGAGCAATGGGTTCTATGGCCGCAACGATATGAATCCATGAGCCGTCGATCGGTGACCCTATTTCGATGCATGACTGAGTCGGTGCAAGTTTTGGGTTAAATAGGTTATTGGGTTAAATATTTGAGTAGGGTTTTAAGACCCATAAGAATCGAGTAAAAAAGGTCATTAAGTAGGTGGACTGATTTGGTCCAACCCAACACTGAGCCGACCCAATGGTTGACTCGACTGTACAATAGTAAAAACAAATGGAATTGTGGGTGCAAGGTAAAGAGACCCCAAACCATTATGTTATGATGCTTTTATGTTTATATTATGCATTTACAATTGTCCAAAAGACATGTCTTTAATATAAATTCCAAAATGTTCTTTTGCTTGTAATTTACAACCGCTACAATTTGTGCTCGTGAAAGTAAATAAATAAATAGTTTATTTTCATTAAGAAAATAAATTCATGAACTATTAAAGTTATATATAAAGAGAGAGAGGGACTGATTTTTGGCTACACACGGCCAGCCAGACAAGCCTTATTAAATGGTTAGGGGGAATCGAAGGAGCAATCGGCTACATGATTTCTCAAAGTTTTCTTATAAGACAAAAGAAAATATTATCATTCCACCTAGTACCATTGACATGCAAGTGTTTGCGGCTTTGATCTTGAACCATTAAGAAAAAGAATTCTAAGAGTTTGCATTCTATTACTTTATTTTTGAAAAACATTTGGTGTAAATTATCAAGAAACCATTTTATTTAAAAGCTAAAACTATTAGATGATGTCAAAAACCATATCAGCTGATATAGTTCATTAACATAGATAAAAAAAAGTTTCACTTAACAATTTAAATTTTTAAATAAGATTATTTCTTGATATGGGTAGGGAAATCAAAACATATATATATATATATATATATATATATATATATATTAAATGATTTAATATAAAATAATATTTTATCATTAGGAAAAAGTATGACAACGAAATGTGGATTTAATGGATACTGATTCATACACTAGTATATCTAGCTTAATTCAATCACCTCAATAATAGGTGATTATTTCTTTTCCTATTTCTTTTTCAAAACATCACAGTTAAAGTGTAGAGCAGTCTTATAAATACTAGGTGACGTCTGTGAAATCACTCTTTATTATAATTCACATGCAAGATGAATTTCGAGTTGACGATTTATCTCTTGATTTCATAGTTGTCCGTTTCATTTTATTCTAACCGAAATACCTAGTATTAATTAAAAAATAAAACAAAACAATATAAATTTCATTCCAATTTTTACTCTAAATTCTGGCCGAAATAAACCAGGAATATGCCAGTTGTTCTGTTTTGGTCTAGACAAAATATTCATCCAGCATTCTCGCTTGTTGGACAACCCCAACCCCATCAAATTAATTTCAAATGCAATTCTTTATGAGTTTGCTTTTTCTTTTGCAACTATACCACAGGTATATATATATTATTTACTTAGATATATTAAAAATTAGAAAAGAAAAATCAAAACAATAATATATTATAAAAAAATTATTGCGTTAACTTTGATTTTATAAAAAATAAAAATTATATTTATTGTTTTTGCTTTTTGTCATCAAAAAAATAAATTGAAACACCCCTCGCACCTTCATAAAAAAACAATTTAAAAACAAAAATTTAGATAATTATTTTACGTGTTTACCTATAGTTGTGATGAACTAAATAATATATAATTTTTAGAAATATTTCTAATTTTGATATTATGTTTGTTTGATTTTGGTTTTGTATTATATAATATTAAGTTAATTTATCTTGAATTTGAATTATATTTGTTAAATTAATATTTTAATTTTTATCATATACATATATATATAATTAATTATATATGAATAGTATAACCCCGAAACGACACAATAAAATACTCCGAAATCAAAACATTCTATACCAATAAAACAAAATACCAACCAAAATGAAACTGACAGTTATTTTTGATTTAGCACTCCCACTTAAAAAAAAACCAAACAGGGAGAGAAAAGAAAAGAAAAAGAAAAAAAGACAGTGAATTCCAGGTTAATGGGCTAACATGCGCCATCTAAATTCAAGGACAGCGATTTCCAGGTTAGTGGGCTAAGTGGTGCCATCTAAATTTGTAAGGGTTCCATCTTTGGCCCACTATAATTCCTATGGACAAGTATCGGACTCCTAAATGATAAAGAGCGGCCCAGGACACCTCTTGAAGCCTAATTTTATTAGGCAGGCGAGGCGGACGGTGACCTCATGGGGTGGTGTATGGCGTCACACGGTGGCTGGTAACATGATGATAGGTGGTTGATTTTTTTATCTCTCTCTTATATGCTAAATTGTATAACAAACCTTTTTATTTATGGTATTTTCATTTCAATCTTTGATTTTTTATTGTTTTGTATAGTCTTTATTTTTATTGTTTAAGTTTTAATTTGTTTCAATAACATTTTTAATCGGCTATCCCAATAGAATAAAAAATAAAAAGAGCAACTCTACCGGGTCGGATTAAAATCGAATCAAGGGTTTAAGATATTTTTAATAAATCTGTTATAATCTGCTCCATTTAACCGCAAAGTAAGGTGCTCTGTAATAAATCTGTGAAGACGTGTGCCAACTAAAAGATTGCTATACTCCAAACTGATTTTGTCTACCCTTTGCTGGTATGATACACGTAGCATTCCAACCAATTAGTGGCAAATCAATAACTTCAAGCCATGCAAATCGATCAAATGGACCATCTGTATCAATGCAAGGCCTCAACTCATCAAAACAATCATGTCATGGCGGTATATCTATTCAAAAGCTTCCATCGTAGAGTCAAAATTATTGAACGAGATCAAAGCGCGCCCATAAAACGAAGACCCGCTAATTGAACTCCATTAGAAAGCAAGTTCTTGTATTTGCGTGAGAAGCTCTGATATCATGCTGAGATTGTTGTAGAATTGCAGAAATTAGAGAGAGAAGAGACGATTCTGATGAGAGAGAGAGACTCATATGTATGCATGCAATACATTTTCATACACTTTCAACATTTTAATTACAATGCAATCACAAAGGGGGTGGGGGAATCAGTGCAGAGGGATTCAATATTTATCATTTTAATTGAAGGATAGAGCACACAGTTTGTATGACAGTGAGTACAAGGAGAAGTGTAGCAGCAACAACAGAGATGCCAGTCCATGGATTGTTGAAATAAACCATCTTCAAGGTTGCCTTCCACTTGTGCCTACGCTTTCTGCAATGTACAGTCAGTTCTTCGCAGATATCGAGTAGAAAACCATCTGTATGGACATAATTTTCTTTTCGAATATTGTTAATGAGATTTGACACTGCTTCGTTACTTTTTAGCAGATTTTTCCAACTCTCATTTTGAACAAGCACTTCCACGTCGTTAGGAGCAGTGACGAGGCAGCTGATGAAAGTAATATAGTCACTTACGAACCTATTCTCAGACAGATAATGGCATTGCTCAAAGGCCTGGAGATTTCTGAATAAGGTTTCTGTACGGGCACGTATTGTTAGCTGTGGAAATTCTAGAATCCCATCACTGAATCTTACGTCTAATAGTAATGTGCTTCCTCTATTAGTAAAGTCTAAAAGACTTTGAAGAGTTTTAAGGAAATAACAAAGTCCCTAGTAGTTGTACGATTTAACATGAAAAAAAGAAGAAAAATATCCAATTTAATGGAAATAGATGGATGGATTTACAGATACATAGATGTACATGTAAAAGTCTCTAGTTTTTGTACTGATCTTGGTGTCTATTATGGAATCATTGCTAATGCTAACTTATCATGGGCAGGGATCGCAATTTCAACCCAATCCTAATGGTACCAAGTTGAACCAATTGAATAACACAGTAAAAAAATATAAAGATATATATCTTTTTTTCATGGTTGATTAAGTGTCAAACTAATTGTATAGAAATCTATGTACTATCAAGTATCAAGAATAGAAGTCTTATGATCTATGTTAAACTTTAAGTTACTTTATATAGATACAAATACACTAGACTTTTCATTAAATTCTTTGTTATTATTCTATTTTAGAGGTATTTATAAAAACAAATAGCAAAACAAACTACATAAATTGATATTTTGAACTCAAAAATCGTTATATTATTGACTACATAAATATGAAGAAAAACAATTATGGCAGAGAAAGCAAGACAGGGAGGAAATACTGATTAGTTATTAAAGAACATACATAGCAGTGTTTCATAAGAAGCGGCGATAACAGAGCACACAGTTAATTTACAGAAAATAGCTGAAAGCGCATATATAATCAAACAACTTGAATGATTGAACACACTGCTTGTATGATCGTGAGTATGACAAGAACAGCAGCTGCTGCAACAGAGATTATAGTCCATGGATTATAGAAATACTTCTGTCTTAAGGCTGCCTTCCATTTGTGTCCCCGCTTTCTATAGTACCTGTTCAGATCTTCAACTGCACCAGAAAAGTAGAAATTGTTGGTGTTGAGAAGATTTTCCTTGGAAAGATTGTAGAAAAGGCTTGAAACGGCATTATTATTATGGAGCCAATTGTCTATAATTCCTTTTTTAACAAGTATTTCCACATCCTTCTCAGCTGGGACAAGCAAGGAGAGCATGGCAATATAGTCGCCTACATATCTGTTATCATCGTAATTGCATTGTTCAAAGGCTTGGAGATTTCTATATAGGATTTCTGTATGTTTTTTTATATATATCTGTGGAATCTCCAACATCCCTTTATCATCATCAAATTTTATGTCGAGTCTGTTTATGCTGGACCCGAACTTGAACTTGATTCCAGCCTGATGGAGCTCTACTGCAGAAGGTGTGGTTAGAGTTGCAAGTTTGTTTGACTGCATCTGCTGTGAAGGCTACTGACAGATTCTTAGAAAGTCAACAAAATTCTCTACTTAAGACAAATTGGCTTGCTCCAAAATGTCCTCTGGCACCCATGAATCCCATGTACTCGACAAGAAATGACGAGCCACCTTAATCAAGGAATATTCCTCATGACGGTGCAGGATTTTGGATAGATTGAACAAGTCCTCGACAATGAAGAATGGAAGCTGATTTTCAAGCAAGCACAAATCATACCTTATTTCTCTTCTCATCCATGGTTTTTTGAATATGCGGTCAATACTGCTACTTCGGATGTCAGAGAAACATCTTTTCAGTAAGAACATGATGAGGAAGGAGCAATCCAGCAACACCATTTCCACAAATTCCTCTCTACTCAATTTATCAAAAGTTTCTGCATAACAATTACGCAATCTAGTTTCCCTCTCTGCAATAGCTGCAATAAAATCGTTCACACTTACCTGGCTCAAGTCAAGAAATTCCTTCAGGTACAGTCTCTTATGCCCTTTCATTTCTTTTATCTCTTCTTTTCCGTAGTGAAGTGGGCCAATGGAGACTACTTGAGGTGTGTAAGCCTTTTCATTTAACTCACGTAATCTTTTAGGAACTCTGTGTATTGAACAATTATTGGAAAAAGTACGGAAGATTCTCAACTTTCCTTCCACAGACTCTGCTAATTTGTCAACGTCAAGCGAACAATGATCTCCACTATCCATCTGAACCAAAAAAAAAAAACAAGACTCGGTAGTGTTTGAGTATGATAAGTGGTATTAGTATGTATATATATAGTAAACAGCAAACGGAATTACAATTCAACTTCTCTTCTTTCTCTCTACTTCCTGCTATCTCAGTATTCTTCTTCTTCTTCTCTACTTTTCTGCAAATCTTCACAAATCCTAACAGGTAGCTCTCACTTCTTACACAATCTGCGAAATTCTGAAGAGTTTTCTTGGCCACTGCATTTTTTTTCTGCAATTCTGCACCTTTACTTATTCCACTCAAAATTCTGGGCCAACCTTTTAAGGGAACAATGTACTAAAATAATAATTATTAATTATAACATTGTTTACTTTATAAACAAAGATCAGAGTTCTGGCCTCTCAAGTTGCATTAAAATGTCTCGTTTACTTTCAAATTGCTGAAAAAAGATATGCGAATGGAAAATGACGTGATTTCACAAATAAAAAAAATTGAATCTTATTTAAATTTGTCGAATAGTCTGAAAATGACTGTATTAGCATTAAATCATTCATGGTGACCCATGACTTCTCTATCCATTTATTTAATTTTGTTTGAGACAGTTGACAATGACAATCAATCGATTATAATTTTAAAGTTAATTTATTATTCTTGCTCTAACTAATTAAATTAATAAAATCAAACAATTGAAAGTTCTTCTAAAGAATTTATTGATTTAAATATCCTCAACTTTAACCTAACTAATCAATTGTAAGTTTTTCTAATGAGTTTATTTAAAATCTTGGAAATAATTGTAATTGAAGAAGTACTTTTAATTTATAACCTATTGTGTATCAACTAAAATAACTGATTTTTTATACCAAATCAAGTTGACAAAGAGCGAGTCAGAGAAAGGTTGGCGAAGAATGTTCCTCCGTCAACTCACCATTTGCCTTCGGTAAAGTCTCCAGCAAAAATCTTCCATTCCCTCACCATTAAACCTCCTCCACTCTACCAAACCTCCTTACAAACCACCTATACACAAGAATTTTTATTTATGTTCTTAATATAAACTGGTCTGGGAATAAAGTAGTGGCCTAGTGGGAATATAATAATAAAACCTAATTATCATTGTAGCCATCCTTATTACCTTTTATTTCCTCATTGAGGGATAGATTTCATAGAAGCGTATGATTACATTCAATGTTTCTAGACTTTTTTTTTTTACACAACACGTAATTGTCATTTGAACTCGGTTTGTAAAATTGGAAGTAATATAAAATCATTTTGGTAGAAAATATCATAAAATCATCAGTAAAATATTTCTGAGTATAATACAATACAATACAATTTTGGTTATAAAACTTCATTAGTTAAGATCCTACGCACTCTTCGGTCTGCATTGTTTATTTTATATTGTTTCACGCGAGATTTCATTACAATCGTAAAATCAAACCAATCCGATCTGATTTTAAAATTCTACCTGATTTTTCTAATTTTAAACTGATTTCAATGGAGTTCAATTTTTCTACCTGATTTTACCAAGTTTACACGTTGGACTCGTAAAATCATATGATTTTACAAGACGAAACGCGATCTTAACAACATTGATTACACATCCATGCATGTGATAAAAACTATGGAATATTAATCGGTTTAGTCAAATTAAGTGAATCATTAATTAATTCACCAAGTCAATCAAATGAAAACAAAACCAAACATTTTTTTTTCCAATTCTGGTTGATCATTTCCTGAGGACAATAATCTATCACTGTTTTGACAAGTTCTGCACCTCTCAGCCACTTCCAATCGGCCTTTCAGCTTCTTCTTAGGTGGGATATTTTGCAAGTACCATTATAATTTTGTTTCCCATTTCAACTAACCACCCAAATCATCACCTAATTAACTCTGATTTAATAACTAATCACAAAACATCATCTCCTGCCTCTTCTGGCTGGGAGTTGACGTGCCTCCACGCTATAAGTCTTGGGCCCCGTTTGTTTGCTGGAAAATGGTTTCTTTTTGGAAAGTGAATTCCGGAGAAAGTGAATTTCGGTGTTTGGCAGTGTTATGTAAAATGAACTTGAAAACACTTTTCAGTGTTTGTTTGTGTTATGGAAAATGAACTGAAAAATAATTTATTAATAAATTAATTTTTTTTTCAAGTTTATTAAAATAATGAGGAACAAATCTTACAAATTAAAAAGTTGAATGAGAATGAAATTGAAATTGAAAAAAAAATTAATTTCATAAATTATCTCAAATAAAATAAATAAAGATCAAAATAATAAAGATCAAATCTAAAAAATTAAAAAAAATGAAAGGTGAATAAATTAAAGTAATAATAATAAACATTTCATAAATTATTTCAAATAAAATAAGTAACAATAAAAAAAATGAGGACCAAATTTGATAGATAAAAAATTTCAATAAAAAAATGATAAGAAAAAAGCAAATAGCAATTATAAAAATAAGGACCAAAATTAATTTTAAAATTAAATTTTAAGAGATGAAATTGAAAAATAAATATTCAAAACAAATTATATATAGCAATCAAAAGTTTGAGGATCAAATTTGATATAATCAGCAAATAATGATATTTCTACATTTTTCACAATTTTTCGGAAAGTGTTTTCCGCTCAAATTTTCCGGAAAACACTTTCCTGAAAACCAAGCCAAATTCTTCTTTGACTGGAAAGTGTTTTTCGTTTACCAACTTTCCGGAAAGCAAACAAACACAAGAAAGTTTAGAAATTGATTTTCCAGAATTCATTTTCTAGAAAACAAAAAATAGCCTTGACCAAGATCATGACTCTACCGAATGGACCAGTCTCATTACATAAACACAATTGTATGGACCGGTCTCTTGAACACCAAAGTAGAAAATTTAGATAAGATAGTTTTTTAACGACCATTACTCTCTTTATAGAAAATATATTTAATTTTATATTCGAAAATCAAGTAAGGGTGATATCATCAATAATTCAAAACACCCACGATTCGTCTTGAAATATCTACAAGATAAATTGGTCTACCAATAAAAATATACCATAGAGAAAATTAACTCGGGATAGGTTGGATTGTATCACTCAATCCCCATAAAATAAAAATAGTGATGAAGCAACCGATTTTTTTTTAGCGTTGCTTTGCTTCCTTTTGATCAGATTACCACCTTCATCGAAGGTATCGAACCATGCATGCTCTTGGAAACCTCACAAAGCTCCCACACTAAAGTAAGCTGAATCATCTCATCTTATCTCTCTAAAACACAATTGGATTCTTCATTAATTAAGTCGGGTATAGTTATATTTTTATGAACTAGTTTGATTTAGTTATTGATCAGTTTAAAATATATTTATATTTGAAAATTAATTTATAATACAATTATAGATTTAATTTAGTGCAACGATTTAATTATATTTTAAATTGATCAAATTAATTTTATTAAAGGTTTTTGAACTTGATTCAGATTTACTTGAGAAAATTGAAACTTACATAGATCAAATTGTTTGTTCATTGGGTTAATAATCTGAGGGTTAGCTTGGTTCTGAATGTGCTTTTTAATAATTGTTTGTTCAAGCTCTCTCAATGTTAATAGAAATTTATTTGGTTGTTAACTTTAGTCAAAATACAAGTAAATTAATCTGAACATTATAGTTATCAAAAACGATCATTGAAGAAAGTAAGGGGCACCGACCTCTCCGACCTCTCCCATGCCATGTGTGATTTGTCCGGGAGTATCCACCACAACTTTTATGGTGGCTCTGGCTTTATTACTCAATATTGCCAAACAGTTAAAGACTCCCACATAAGACGGGAAAAGCATGTCCACTCAGGAAAATTAACCAAGAGGGGAAGGTCTTGAGCAATTGATCCGGCAGAACAACTAAAACAATTTTAGTGATCTAAGTAGCCATTGATTGAACATGATGTAATTTCTTAATCACTTTTATTCACCATAACCCTCATTTTTTTACTTCTGTATAGACCAATCAATTCTTGATTTGATAAATTTATTTTCTTTTTCTTTACAACATTTATTATCTAAAAAAAAGGCAACTCTCACAACTCATTTCTAGGTTATTCCCTCAAATCTACCAAAAATAAAAATAACAAAAATAAAATAAAAGGAGTTAACGTTAGTAGAAAATCAAGGTAGAAATTTTGGATATTTTTAAAAATCCAATCATACCTCTTTTATGCTTGAAAATAAAGGTAAATGTAGATTCAATGATAAAATAATTTATTATTGGATAAATCTACGTAGAAATTAAGTCGAAAGACATAATTATATTTTTATATGTTGATTTGATTTAATCGTTGGCTAATTTAAAATATAATTATATTTGAGAACTAATTTAGGGTTCAATTAAAAGATTTAATTAAGTGCAAGGAGTGTAATTATATTTGAGAATTAATTTAGGGTTCAATTAAATGATCTAATTAAGTGAAAAGACTTAATTATATTTTAAATTGGTCAAATTCATTTTATTAAAAGCTTAATTGATTAAAAAAATCAAGTTTTTGAGCTTAATTCGGGTTTAATTGAGAAGATTTACCTAGTTAATTGGGTGAAATTAAACAAAATGAAAGTTTAATAGTAAATTAAAAATTAAATTATATCAATCCAAAATTAAAAATCAAAATAGAAAAGAGGCATAAATTTAAAATTCTAGCGGGAAGAGTCATCTCCGACTCTATATATTTAGCTGGATCTAAGATAAAAAGGGGAGAAACAAAATTACACTCTCCCCTTCTTCTCCTTCCTTATCCCACGGCCTCAGTCCTTTCTCCCGGCCTGTCCCCACTCTCTCTTCCTCTCATCTGTACCGCCGGCCAGTCTCTGTCCGTCTCTCTCCTTCTTCCACCCGCCACTCCGCCCTTTTACCATCTTCCTCCCACTACCGGTAGCAGCCCTTCCCCCGCTGTCCTCACTGCCTCTTCCTCCAGCCGAACAACACAGCCCCCATTGCCTCAGTTCCTTTTTCTTCTCCCGGCCAGCCTCCTCTCTGCCTCCCTCCGGCAACTGACCAGCTCCCTCTCTTCAACCACAGCAGCTTTCCCTGCCGTTCACGGTAGCCTCCACCACTGCCGGAGATTCCAGCTCTCTTGTGGCAGTCCCGACCACCGACGACCAGCCTCTCCCGTAGCTGGTCTCTTCCCCTAGCCGTCACTTCTCTCCAAACAGCCACCAGAAAAGACGAAACACCAGAAGAACAGATGCGTGATCTGACGAAGAGGAAACATTGATTGTGTGTGCTGTTGTGTTTGCTATTTGTGTTTGCTTGTTCTGCAGGTTGCCTTGAAGGCCACCACCAGCGGGAAAGAGAATAAAAGGGGCAAATCCACCCCCGACCTACTGCTTCACCGCGCAGTGATGGCGGATGAGGTTACCCGCCAAGGCACCTCCCCCCCCAAACCATGCCTCCAGCCCCCCCGCCCCGCCCCAGGACCTCCCCAGCCTCCCCTCCTCCATGATCCTCCCCCCCACCCACACATAACCTCCAGGTGGTTTATTTTGTAATGTTAGATGTTACGTAATATGTAAAATGTAATCAAAAAATAATGAAAAAAAATGTGTGCGCGTGTAGAATTTATAAAAATATAAAAATTGATTTTTCAAAACAGCAAAAAAATTAAAATTTGTTGATTTTGTATATAAGTCTGAATTTCAGGTTTTTTTCAAATATATTTTTCAAAAAAAACAAATATGTCATTTGTTTTGAAATGAAAAATGAATATTTTTATTAATTTACAATTATTTGTTAGAATTTAATTTAAATATTAAATTTTTAATAATTATTTTGTTTTATTTATCAATTACAGAGGTTCAGTCACAGAAGGGAAATTGGTGGAACATGCATCAAGAACTGATCAGCAGAGAATGGATCGGAGACGTGAAGCCTCACATAATATCGATGAGATAGCCATATCGATGGAGCATTTGATAAGCAAGAAGGTTTTCTCCCCGGCATGCTGCATCTATAGAGTCCCCGCACGATTGCGGAGGTTAAATGAAGAGGCATTTACACCTCGAGTCGTCTCAATAGGCCCAATTCACCATGGTAAGCAAAACCTACAAGCAATGGAAGACCACAAGATAATGTACCTGCGAGAATTTCTTCAACGGAGCAAGGTTAGAATGAAGGAGTTAATTAAAGTTTTCGAGGGTTATGAAACAGAATTACTTGATTGTTATGCAGAAACCATTGATGATATTAGTACGGAAGACTTCGCAAAAATGATGATACTGGATGCAGTCTTCATTATCATGGTCTTACTGAAGTTCGTGGGAGAGTCTCTTGAAAGTGGAAGTGGTGACCAGATTTTCTTTCGTCCATGGAAATTTGTTGACGTTGTGTGGGATATGTGCTTGCTTGAAAATCAGCTGCCATTCTTCCTCCTCGAGAAGTTGTTTGAGCTATATCCTATTAAGAATTGTACCCTTATGCAACTTACCTTTGACTTATTAAAAGAAGTCTGGACTAACTGGGTAAAAGAGGACAGTAGGGAAAGAATCAACTCCTCTGGGGTCCTACATTTCGTTGACTTGCTAAGAAAGTGTCAGCAGCCAAGCAATCTTCCACAGAAAAAAACAAGATTTTCAAGTGCACCCGTACCCACGGCAATGGAGCTTCACCAGTCTGGAGTGAAGTTTAAGAATCCAGGAAGAAACTCGCTATTCGACATAAGATTCAGTAATGGGATTCTAGAAATTCCACAGCTAGAAATACATGCCCGTACAGAAATCTTATTCAAAAATCTCCAGGCCTTTGAGCAATGCCATCATATGTATGAGGATAAGTTCGTAAGTGACTATATTGCTTTCATCAGCTGCCTCGTCCGTGCTCCTAATGATGTGGAAGTGCTTGCTCGTAATGAGAATTTGAGAATTATGCTAAACAGTGACGAAGTAGTGTCAAAACTCGTTTACAACCTCGAAAAAGAGAATGTTGTCTCTGCAAATAATTTTCTAATCGGTATCTGCGAAGATATTAACTCTCATTGCAGAAAGCGTAGGCACAAGTGGATGGCAAACTTGAAGCAGGATTATTTCAAAAATCCATGGACTGCCATCTCTGTTGCTGCTGCTGCTTTTCTCCTCATACTCACTGTCATTCAAACTGTGTGCTCTATCCTTCAAGTAAAATGATAAATATTGGATCTCTTTCTGTATTTTGTTTCTTTTTATGATTGCAATGTACTTAAAATCATTATGATGCAAGGATAATCACTAATTATGTTTTATTAGTTACTTTCTTTGCTCATTTCTTTTTTAAAAAAAAAATACATAGAAGCAAGTAGGGAAAAAAAAGGAATATATTCTTTCTTTTTTTATAGATCATGAGTTTTATGACCGATGAAATTATGATACGTGGACCAATTTTTTTCAATCTGTTTAATTTTATTATTACATTCTCTGGGGAAAACAAAATTCAAGTTAATTTTTAATCAATTAATCTTGACCTTGTTCAACTAGGAACCAACCTGGAATTGTTTCATATTTTTAATGTTAAATTGTGATCTTACCAAATTAGAGGACCAAACTAAAAATATCATAAAATCATAACTTTATGAAACTTTACCCCCAATTTATCCTCAATTATGTCTAGAATCTTGAATTATACTATAGGGAACAAACTATAATTTAAAAAAAAATCAAAGACTAAACTATTATTTCTAAAATTAAAAGACCAAACTGAAAATTTCATTATTTTCAACCTTAAGACCATATTGTTGAGATATCTAGCAATCACTTTTATTTATATTTATTTTTATCAATTCTTTCTTCTTTTTTTTCTCCTTCTTTGCATGGTCTCTCGTATTTATCAGAGCAGGAGGTAACCATTGCTTGCAATGGTGGGTTACCTCATGCGGCAACATGCCTAAAGTATGGTTGTAAGCGGCGATGACATGTTCCATGTCGTGACTGTTGTCTTTGGAAGAAGGTGTAAGTGTAGTTTTGTCCTTCAATTTGCAATTGAGTTAATTGCACTCTCGATTGGATTTAAACTTGTATATTTGTGCAATTGTATTAATTTTTATAGATCATGAGTTTTATGACCAAGGAAATTATGATACGTGGACCAAATATATTTTTTAATGATATTTTGTCACGCATTTCATCATTAATGACTTTAATAGATAAATGATTGTTATTTAATTAGAATTCATTATGCTGGGACAAATATGACATTAAGTTGGTGGAGGACCAATAAAAAAACATTCGTTGTAGAGTGACCAAGAATAATGATGTTTTATTTTAAAAAAAAATTCATGTTTAGTATTCAATTTTTTAGTTTATTTCCATAATTTTATATTGATTATTGTGATATGCTTTGATTTCCAAGCTTCCATCAAACCAGATCATGGACCTAGCTGCTTGAGTCCAAGTCCAATGTATTTTCAGTGAGTTGGACTTGAATTTTAGACCGATTGAGCTTTGACTAGGCATAGACTTCAAGGTTGGAAATTGGGCCGGGCTCACATTAGATTTAAAATATTTAGGTCGTCAAAAAGAAAATCACTTTGTTAAGATATTTAATCTCATAATATGGATTATATACTCAATTGTGTCTAGTAATTTTGCTATTTACAATAAAAAAAATTTGTTTAATCAAACGATGACTTGTTTCAGTAAAAGATTTAAGAATAAAACAAGTCATTAAAAAATGAGAATCTGATAAAATTATAAAGTTCAACTATCAAATAATATAATAACGAGTGGAAAAAATTCTAAAAATAAATTGAAACAATTTGGGTTACCCCTTACCTCATGACCATGAACACATAATTGAAATAGCTTTATAGAAAGAAAAATAAAAAACAAAAACAAAAAATCACCAAGATTAATTTCTAAAAAAGGATTAAATGTTGAAGGATGATTTCAGAAAAATAATAATTTTAAAAATAGATATAAGAAAACACATAATCAACCTATTTTAGCCTTCTAAACTTATAATCGTGGTCATAAGTTCGGCACCGACCATATAGAAGGCAAACCCAAAAAAACAACAAAACAAGATTTTCAATTAAAAAAATTGCTAAGCAACGAAGCTACAATAAATATTTTAAAAAACAATGAAAATTCTTTTTAAGCAATTCAGGTTACCCGCTAACCTGACGAACCATAGAAATAAAATAGGATTGGAATAACCCCACATAAAGAAAAGTGAAAAAAAGAAGCATGGAGATCAATTTTTTTTTAAAAAAAAAAACTAAATGATGAAATTATAAATAAACTAATGTTTATAAAAAGACCAAATTTAACTCATTAACAATCAAAACCCTTTACCCTGGTCATTGCTCCTTTCAAATCGTAGACAGCAATCCTTGAGTAAGACCCCCAGAATGAAGGAGGCATCTAGTAAATACAATACTGTGTTCTTCCATTGCTTTAAGCTCTTCTTTGCCATGGTGAAGTGGAACAAGGGATGCCTACTTAAGTCAGCAATCAACGCCACCCAACAACTTTGATTTGTAAAATCTGAAGTAACTACGTACCCATGTTTTCATCTGATGATGACTGATAAAGTAAGCTGGAAGCTTAAACACTCAATATAAACACTGGCATGCAGGCAGCAATTTCCTGGAAAGTACTGGTGGTCTCCTCAACACCGATCTTTTTCCAAACAACCCTCGTTAGAAAGTGAATAAAGATTTGACAGGACTGCTGAAAAAAGCAAACCCTGACATGCCAATTCAAAAGGCAAAACAACAAAGTACAAAAAGCATAGCATCACAAAATTAAGAGCCCGCTAATAAATCAATATACTCAACCAAAATTGAGATCAACAGATCAAGAAAGCATCCGATAGCTAGACATGCATAGATAAAGTTACAGGTGACTCGTTAAAAAATCAATCACTTCACTTTCTTAGCTGCTGAATTATCTAATCTTCTTGATTAATAAAAAGGATAGAGACAGCTGCAACATGGAAACACGCTAATCTAGTTGTTAACTGTCACCCATCTGAAAACACGATACTTATAGCAAGTTCATTGGGTTAATAACCTGAGGGTTAGCTTGGTTGAGCAGGTTCTGGACGTGGTTTTTAATAATTGTTTGTTCAGGCTCTCTCAATGCTAATAGAGATTTATTTGATTATTAATTTTAGAGTTATATGAATAGTCAAATACACGTAAATTAATCCAAAAATTGTAGTTATCAAAAATAATTATTGGGTTAAAATATTTTCAAATGTCATATAGTTTTATAGGGAAGAAAAAAAAAGTTAGAAAATAATATAAAATTATTTTTAAAGTCTATTAAGTTTGAAAAACTTTGAAATTAAAATATTAATAGTTAAAAAGTTAGGAGTTCAATTTCACTGTATATTAAAAAATAATATAAATTTATTTTTAGAAAAATCTAGCGAAATTTTGTAAATAAAAAGTAAACGACGACGTCAAAATATTAGATTCATGTAAAGTTTCGAGTAAGCAACAAAGCCATAAAATGCCTCGTGTCAACCAACTATACATCCCTTCCTCCTTTCAAAAGCTTGTGTAAGTAAAGCATAAACTGGGGCTTCAGCAAATTACAAGTTCTGAAAAATGGCAGCAAGATGAACAAATGCTATTCCTTAAAAGAGAACAAGAAAAACATTAAATTGAGATTCAAAATGAATTATTACATAGATTACGTCTATAAACAAACCAATGAACACAAGACACATAGATAAAATATATATTGTAGTCTCCACCTGACGATACATGCATTTCACATGGTTTTATTCAAGTGTTTAATTATGTGACATGGATTTATGAGTAATGCAGTGGATTAGTTTAAAAGAGAACAAGAAAATCATTAAATTGAGATTCACAATGAATTATTGTTCAAGAACACGAAATTAATTAAGAAAGCAGAACTGTACATGCATCTTTGAAGCACAGGAATCATCTGCCAGGCTTACATTTATGTAAACAGATTAATTATTTCAGATGAACTTCATCTGTAGATGCCTGGGCATGGCTAGTAGCTTATAGCAGAATCCCTGTGAAGTGCGCGCGCGCCATGAAGCACCAGTGAAGAATCATTTCCCCACCGTGAGGCCCCTCATCTTTAAATGCAAGGGAAAGTTGTGCCCTTAACTCACTCATACTTCGCGTGCACTGTCTTGTTTTATATAGGAAAAGGAGTTGTATAATTAAATCACCGGCCACTGAGCAGTACCCCTGGTCCAAAGAAGAAGAAAAAACCACTTCATCGCACCATGTATGTATGGCTGTTATCACTTGCTATGCACGACTGTAACGTAAAGATTTAGAAACATGTCGTGATGATAAAGAAATTACGATGTATATAACAAATTTAAAATTTAAATCAGACATGTATTCCTGTAAAAATCTAAAATAACTTATCCAACAAAATTTATTTTCAGATTAGAATTTTCTCGCATCCAAACTCTATTACAAATCTTGGTCGAGTGACGTGATCTTGAATATGATAGTTAGGTGGACTTAGTACAGGCTGCTATTTCAAAGGACTTGTAAACTACTGGTCTAGTTTAAACCGATGCATGCCCACGCCTTAGCCTTTGAAATTTTCAAAAACACTGATGTCATGTCATGTAATAGCATAAAATCCAACCCGGGAAGAATCAATCCTGCTCAAAACCTAGACTCTGCGAGTCAAGTGGGTTTACTTTGATCATTACATGGTTCTATTTTTTTGCGTGTTTAGCACTATACAAGAAGTACTGATGAAGAAATTGAAAAGAAAAGAACATAAATTTGTTTTTTATCATTTGATTTGCATAATCTGGTATTACATTATGTTTATGTAGTTACACTCATTGCATCAAAGCTCGATTTCATGAAAAATTACGTGCATGAAATCAACCTTTTAGTTCCCCTAACAACGTTACTAATTAATTAAACACACTTCACTGTTGCATTACATAATCATGCAAACATATAGTACTTAACAAAACCCGACAAAATGAAACTAGTTTCCATCTCGGCTGAGCGACACTAGTCTTGTCTACCTGCAAGCTCCAAGTGGCTTGCCGCAAAGACAGGCATTATAAGCAAACGATGATGCTTCGAGGTGGTCGAAAGGTGGGCCTTCTGGGATCCTCCCGCATAGGCGGTTGTGACTCAAATCCAAGTGCCCGATAAATGATGCTTGAGACAAAGATTTTGGTATCGGACCCCAAAAGTTATTGTAGGATAGATCGAGAACCATGAAGTAAGATCTCGGACCGAAAACATCCGGTAAGTGTCCATGAAATGAGTTTTTGCTCAAATTAAACAAACTATAAGGTATTTCTCCTGATAATTTGTTGGCATCAAGATTTAGTGTTGCCAGAACTGCCATTTTAGCACCCGTTTGGCAACGCGGTACCAACCACGTTTGCCAAACGGGAAGCATGTAAAGGTGTTTGGTTAAATCCAAACACCTTTTTTTTGGTGTGGGGCCCACCGAATTTAGCATTTCAAACGGCGTTTCTGAAAAGCACCTTGGAGGTGCTTTTCAAATGCTGAAACGGCGTCTCATCTTCGCATCTCGCGTCCCTGTTGAAAAACTCATTCTTCTCTCTCGCTAATAGTTCTTTCAAGCAATCTGTCTCTTCGAAGCATGCATTAGTATATTAATTGGACTGCTGATATGAGCAATAGTACTTTGATAAAATAAAGTGATTATTCGACATTCACTTGCCTGCCCCGCATGCAATGATTGGAGATATGTCAATCCTTATACATTTAATTATACAATTCATAAGAATAATATATATAATTAAATAATTGTTTTTGAAAAACCCGTCAACAATAAAAATATTATTTATATTTATATTTAAATTAAAAAAATAATAAAGATCCATAATATTTGATATTTGATATTTGAAATTTTGAGTGTTAGAAAAGGTTAAATATAAATTTAACACATTAACAAATAATCAATAAGTTCTTATATAATTAATTAACATATAGTCCATTACAGATAATTCGATCAAATTAATTAACACAAGTTGCGATTATTGTTGCATCAATGACACTCAATAACTATATTAGAAGGAGATCGCAACATGATGATGTTTTTGTTGAATATGATCGTAATCCCGATTATATTCCGGACGAGTTATTACCAGATGTTGTAACATGTGAAACTAGTCAGAGTTTGGGCAGAAATTCTCATATGGATATTGTGCGCAAGAGCATTGCAAATAGTTTAATGGGAGAATGAAATTATGTTTCCATTTTATTTGAAGTATTCACATTAATATAAATTGTTATTTATTTTTAAATTTATTTGTAGAAGTTATATATATATATATATATGGATGGATGTATAAATATGTGTGTGTATTTCAATGCCTTTTTAAGTAATTTTACAAGTTAAAAGCAGTTTGCAAAAATTGGAAACCAAACACCAAAAACTGTTTTTTCTTCAACCTCCAACTCACCACAGTTTTAACCAAACACCTAACTGCTTTTTTTGAAACACAGAAAAAGCACTTTTTTTTAAACTCTATTTTCTCAACCTCAACCGCAACAGCAACCACAGTACCAAACAGGTAGTTACCCAAAGAAGCTGGTATCTCGCCCGATAATCTGTTCAAGGAAAGATCCAAATCGGCGAGACGATAGATTTTAGAAATTGAATCGGGAATTGTGCCACCAATATAATTTCGGCTCAATAAAGCGCGACTCAACATCCGAAGACGCCCGAAATCTCGAGGCAATGATCCCCAAATCCGATTGTTCCGCAAATCGAGATGCATCAAACCCGACAAATTAGTCAAGGATCTCGGGATCCTACTTGTTAGAAGATTGTCGGCAATATTCAAAACGGCCAGCCTGTGCAACCGCCCGATATCTTCCGGGATCTTGCCAGTTATCCGATTCCCAATCAGATCAAGAATCCTCAAGAACGGCAACGACGTAATGCAGGCTGGGATCGGACCTGAGATCCTAAGAGCATCTCCAGCCGCGTTCTAAATTGAGTAGCTAAAATTAAAATAATATTTGTTTACTTGTTTTTATTTCTTTTAGAAAGCTCTAGCGGGGATGCTATTTACACATGTAAAAATGATATCCCCATCCCGAGCTGTTATTTGTCACTTTGGAGCCACCTTTTATATATATTATAATATATAAATATATTTAAAAAATGTAATATATATTAAAAAATAATATAAAAATTAATAATTATAGTATTGGATGATTTTTTAAAAACAATTATTTAATTATATAATTTACTTTTATTAATTATATAATTATTTGCATGATTAAACTACATACAAAATAATTATATTATATTTAAAATAATATAATAATAAATGGCTCTTCAAAGTAGCTTTTACCACTGGAACACACATCAATAAAAATATTATTTTTACAATATTCAAAGTGCTATTTTAAAGATTTGTCTCTCCAAAATAGCACTCCCCATTGGAGATGCTCTAAGACTGGAGAGCCTCTTGAGCTTTCAAATAGAAGGAGAGATTAATCATTTCTTTGTGTTTATTCAATTTAAATATTTAATAGAGTCGATATTAGTTTACATTAAAACTTGAATTAGTACAGTTTCGTTCAGCCAAAATTTAAAATTTTTGTTTAAAAGTATTTTTTTATATATTTTCAGATTATTTTAATATACCAATATTAAAAGTGAATTTAAAAATTAACAAAAATATTAATTAATGTATTTGTTTAGTAAAAACAAAAACAGCTATATTACCCAGAAATCACCGGTTTTTGGAGCCAAATCATCTGACAAAGACAAGTTCATTCACTACGGGCCATGTATTTTTCCTTTATTTGTTTTCTTTTAAGAATTTTGTAGGCAATGAAGGATACACCGCCAGCGCAAAAAAGTGGCTACACGTGATTGAGGCTGGTTTATTTGTTGTTGTTTCTTAAACTATATTTTATTTGAAAATATATTAAAATAATATAAAAATTATTTTTTATATATAAAAATATCCAAAAAATATAATAAAAAATAAAAATATTTTTAATTTTTTCAAAATCTGCAGATAAAAATTATATAAAAACACAAAAAAATAAAAAATATTTCTGAAATGAAATGAGAAATAGAATCTTCCATCTTCCTTGACCGCAATGTTTTTTTTTTCATGGTGGGGAAGTCTCTCCTGGGAGAAAAACAAAACACGGCATCTTATCCATTCAAGATTCGGTTCCGTGCCGATATGTTCATGCTTTAAATGTTGTCTTTTTGAGGAATATATTTCCGATGTTTTGTAGGCAAAAAACTGGTTGAAGAAATGAAGTGCATGGAATCTTCACCTCGGAAACCAAGAAAATGTTTCCTTGCATCCTGTCAATGCGTTGTCGTCCTCTAATTTCATCACAATTAAAAAAAAAATGATTCTCAAATTGAATTAAAATTATGAATTTAAAACTCACATCTCAATCTTTTTTGCGCATTAAGATTTTTATATATTATGCTATTGCTATTCCATTTGGTTCCACCGCATCCAATATCTACATGAATGTTCTCAAACGTTGAAGGAACGAATCATTTTATTTTATTTCCTCTTCACCAATTTCAATTTAATTAATTATCAAAATTTCAGAAATTGTGGTGGATCGATTATCTTTCTTTTCAGCACTCACACCCATCTTAATCTAACAAAACCAGTACAGCTTGTCCTATATATCCATAACAAGAAGACTTTTATTATTTATTCCCATCCTCTAATCCCAGGAATGGGCATGATGCGATCAATATCTTGTAATTTATCCATGGCAAAAGAAAAAGCAAAAAAAAAAAAAGCAATAGTGGATCAAATATGTGGTTGTGTGGTGGAGGGCAATCATATGGTGCGGTACAGCTTCAAGAGCACGAAAAGACATCAATGGATGCAAGAAAAGATGTTTCTATTTCTCCTGCATGTCTTTCTCTGTAACCTCATAATCAACATTGACCATCTTTTCGATTCTTTTTTTCTTAATCAAACGGCCTTGAATAGAATCTAACAACTATATTTGTCCTGGAAGATGAGAAAGTCATTGTATATGATGAATTAAAATGGACCGTACGTTAATTTTCGTTCCAAAAATATTTTTGAAAAATAAAATAATTTTTTATTTAAATTAATTTTTTAATTATTTTTATGTACTGATATTAATATTGTTGGGTCTGTTATGAATTTGTTAGAGTCAGTTGATTTCCAGTTAGTTGTTTCAGTTTGTTATTCTATTTCTGTTATTTGTTTCTGTCAAGAAGTTTGTTGCGTCTGTTATATTTTCTGTAAACATCTCTATAAAAGAGAGCTGGATTAATGAATACAAGGGGGATTGAGGTTTGGGTTTACAGAAAGAAGAGAATTGTTCTGTCAAACTCAACAATTGGTATCAGAGCTCCCGAGAAGGGACCTGATCGGGGTGAAAAGAAAAGGGAAACACAGAGTGAATGTGAGAAGAGTGAGAGAAAGAAATTGGGGAAAACACTTGGGAAACACTGAGTGAGTGTGAGAGTGGAAAAGAAGAAGAAAAACTGGTGTGAGTGAAAAGGAACCTGAAGTGTTCTTGAAAATAATCTGCCAAGTGTTTGTGAAAAGTCCCCTGCGAAGAAAATGTCTACAAACTCAGAACAGTTTGTGCAAGCCTCCATACCCAAATTTCTGGGTCACTATGACCATTGGGCAATGATGATGGAGAACTTTCTTCGAAGCAAAGAAATGTGGAAGCTAGTAGAAGAAGGAGTTCCAACAGTTGCCTTGGGACCAACTGCAACCGAAGGACAAAAGAAAGCAGTGGAAGAGGTGAAACTCAAGGATCTGAGGATTAAGAACTTTCTCTTCCAAGCAATTGACAGAGAAATCTTGGAAACGATTCTGGATAAAGGATCTGCGAAAGCTATTTGGGACTCTATGAGACAAAAATATCAAGGCTCAACTAAGGTACGAAGATCACAGCTGCAAGCCTTGAGAAGAGAGTTTGAGTTGCTGTGTATGAAAGAGGGGGAGAAAGTGGATACTTATGTCTCTCGTACATTGACTGTGGTCAATAAAATGAGAGCTCATGGTGAGCAGATGAAGCAAAGTGCTGTGGTGGGGAAAATTTTGAGAACTATGACCTCAAAATACAACTATGTCACTTGTTCTATAGAGGAATCTAATGACTTAGATACCTTGAGCATTGATGAACTTCATGGCAGCCTATTAGTTCATGAGCAGAGAATGTTGGATTACAAAGAGGAGGATCAAGCTCTGAAAATTGTTCATGACTATAGAGCACCAAGAGGAAGGGGCAGAGGTGCATTCCGTGGTTCTCGAGGCAGAGGAGGAAGATATTCAGCAGGGGGGAGACAACCAGTCAACAGAGAGCTAATAGAGTGTTTCAAATGCCATAAATTAGGGCATTTTCAATATGAATGCCCTAATTGGGAGAGAGGAGCCAACTATGCTGAATTAGATGATAAAGAGGAGATGTTACTTATGCACCATGTGGAACTGCATCAAGCTCAAAGAAGTGAGGTATGGTTCTTAGACTCGGGTTGTAGCAACCACATGACTGGAAATAAAATGTGGTTTGAGAACTTAGATGAACAATTTAGACAATCTGTGAAGCTAGGTAACAACTCTAGAATGACTGTAATGGGGAGAGGAAATGTTAGAATGAATGTAAGGGGAGTTATTCAAGTAATTACTTGCGTATATTACATACCTGAACTGAAGAATAATCTGCTTAGTATTGGGCAGTTGCAAGAAAAGGGCCTAGCTATACTCATTCAGAACAATGTATGCAAATTGTATCATTTTTCTAGAGGACTGATAATGCAAAGTGAGATGACTGCTAATCGCATGTTTGTGATGCTAGCTTCTATGAATCTTAGTGGGTCTGTAAAGCATGTTGAGTCTTGTCGCACGTCCCCGCGCGGCGTCCCGGGAGGGATCCTGGCTCTCGCAATGTGGAGTTTTGATGAGGGAGTCGCCACCTGGTCGTTGAGGGTCGCTAGGAACACCCGATTTGCACTTGGTCCGCTCGGAGATTCAAAAGTAAGGAACTGGTTGCGTAAAGGGAAGGTATTAACACCCCTAATACACCTTACCTGAGGTAAGCTGCATTGCCTATTTAGATGTGATTTAAAATATTTCAATAAATCAGTATTTATTAATGAAAAATGTTACAATTAAAAAAGAAATCAATCAGTTTAAAAATTCCTGTAAATTTTATTGATTATTATTATTCCCAATCGAATATTTTAGACAATAACATTTTAGAATTTATTTATCCAAACACCGAAAAGTAAATAATAACATATTATTCCACTGAATATTTTGGATAAAATTTATTTGTCCAAACACCGAACAATAAATAATAGTATATTATTTCCTCCGAATATTTTGGATTTTTGTTAATCCCTTAAAATTTATTTATCCGAATATTAGCCGTGAATAATAAATTCCCAAAAAGATTTTATACTTTTGAAATATTGGTTTTGAATTTTTACAAAGAAAACACATTTTTATTTTATTTTTATATTCTTTTCTTAACAAAACAACGAATAAATAAAACAACACACACCCACACAATCTTTTTTATTCCTTTTTCATCACATTTAAGAAAGAATACAACTCACACACACATTGTCTTTTTTATCTTTTCATAAACAACAAATAAAATACAACAACAGTTCAAATAAAAACATAAACACACATAAAACTTCACAAAAGGCCTCGAGAACGAGTTACAATGCATGAACAAGTGATGGCAGCGAGACAGTGGCGCGTCTTCCCACGCGCCACCGCCTGTGAATAGTGATGACGGGGAGGAGCAGATCGGCTTCTTCCCCTCTTCCTCTCGCCGGTGAAGGGGCTCATGGAGACCTGCAAACACAACCAAAGCAACACAAACACAATACAGAACACAAAATCAATTTCACCATTTTTAGATCTATTCTCGGCTTCTTCCAAAAATCATAGATATGGTCTTCTTCTTAGGTTGTCCTTGATGGAGAGGGAGATGAAGAGAGCCACCGTGGATGGCAGCTGAGTAGATGCGGCTGCTGTGGAGGATGTGGAACGGGAAAAGGTTGCCACCGGTCGAAGATATGGTGGCTGCTGAGGGGTGCGCCGATCTTCCTTTCTCAGCCTATTCTTCGTCGATTCTCTTCTTACCCTTCTCGCCAGCAAAGGCGTTCCAACAAGACCTGCAAATACCGACAATACAGCACACAACAAACACACAAATACCAGTTGGGGTTGGTCTCTTTTCTCGGCTTGTCTACTTTCAAATGGTATGGCGGGGGCTGCTGTCGTGGTCTGGCAAGGAGGCTGAGGAGAGGAGAGCGATGGGGCTGTTGGCAGAAGAAGGAGAGGAGGAAGAAAATGAGAAAATGGGGAAGAGGGGTGTTGCAGGGGCTGGAGTAGCTGGGTCGTTCTATGAAGGGAGGCTGGAAAGTAAACCGTGAGTGGGCTATTATGGTGGTCGACAGGGAGAGTGCGAGAGCGAGGGAAGGGTCGCTGGTCGAGTCGTGGCCTAGAAGAGGAAGAAGAAAGGAGGTCGTGGGTGGCCAGGTGGCAAAGATGAAGTGTCGTGTGGGGTGGCTGACCGGAGAGAAGGTGAAGAAAACAAAACGGGGAAAATACTGGTGCCTATGTCGGAGAAAATGGGAGAAAAGGAGTGAGTTGCATGCATGCTGCAGTCTCGAGAGGAAAATTCAGGGGTCTTTTTTTAGGTTTTGGGGTTTTAGGGTTTTTTTGGATGTATGTAATTTTTTGGTCCTCCTCTATGTTGATTAAAACCTTTATTTATAGACTTTTATATTCAAAATTCCAAACACAGTCTTCAACTTGAGTATCCTTTTCAATTTAGTCCTTGGATTTGCAATTTGCATGATTTGACTAGTAAACTCTCAATTTGTCCAATTTTTCCTATAACAAGATATTTTTGGATTTTTGTTTTTTTCTATTTTTGTTTTTTTCTTTTTCTTCCGAAACATAAAAAATAAGTTGGTCAAAATTTGGGTAGCAACAGATGCCCCTCTTTACAATTCTTACGACTAAAAGTCTTGCAAAAGACTTTAAATAGTAAGTGTTGTAAAGAAAAATAAAGAAAATAAAATAAAATAAATAAATCATATGATGGGTGACCTACACAAATAAAAGAAATTAGATAGAAGAGTCTCGATGGTGACGGATGACTTACCCGGTCCGATTATAACGGGTGACTCGCCGGATGAAAGAGTCTCGATAGTGACGGATGACTTACCCGGTCCGATTATGACGGGTGACTCGCCCAAGTAGAAAGAGTCTCGATAGTGAAGGATGACTTACCCGGTCCGATTATGACGGGTGACTCGCCTCGATGAAAGAGTCTCGATAGTGACGGATGACTTACCCGGTCCGATTATGACAGGTGACCTACCCAAGTAGAAAGAGTCTCGATAGTGACGGATGACTTACCCGGGTCTGATTATGACGGGTGACCTGCCCAAGTAGAATGTTAGAAGGGTCTCATTTTTCTGGGTGACCTACCCGAGTTAGAATGTTAGAAGGGTCTCATTTTTCTGGGTGACCTACCCGAGTTAGAAGATGGAAGGGTCTCATTTTTACGGGTGACCTACCCGGATGGAAAATGGAAGGGTCTCATTTTTACGGGTGACCTACCCGAATTGAAGATGGAAGGGTCTCATTTTTACGGGTGACCTACCCGGATGGAGGATTGGGTCTCATTTTTACGGGTGACCTACCCGGAGAGAAAATGGAAGGGTCTCATTTTTCTGGGTGACCTACCCGGATGGAAGATGGAAGGGTCTCATTTTTACGGGTGACCTACCCGGATGGAAGATGGAGGGGTCTCATTTTTACGGGTGACCTACCCGGATGGAGGATTGGGTCTCATTTTTACGGGTGACCTACCCGGATGGAAGATGGAGGGGTCTCATTTTTATGGGTGACCTACCCGGATGGAAGATGGAGGGGTCTCATTTTTCTGGGTGACCTACCCGGCTAGCTTGGTCTCATTTTTCTGGGTGACCTACCCGGCTAGCTTGGTCTCATTTTTCTGGGTGACCTACCCGCTGGTCTCATTTTTATGGGTGACCTACCCGAATGGATGATGATGAAAAATGGGGTCTCATTATTATGGGTGACCTACCCAGATGAAAGCTGATGAAGATGGGGATGCAATGCATGATGATGCATGGATACTTACCTAGGAAATATAGGTCCCCTTTTTCTAATGCAATGCATGGTAATGCATGTATACTTACCTAAGAAATATAATGCAATGCATGGTGATGCATGTATACTTACCTAAGAAATATAGGTCCCCTTTTTCTGATGCTCCATTGTCGTAGAATGTTTTTTGCCCAGCCTCCAAAGCTTTGTTGTCATTCATTCATCAAGTCTCAAGCGCATTACTTCTTCTGACGTATCTGCGATGATCTCTGCTCTCAGTGCTTATCAAGTTTAATATTGCCCCCAAGTGTGGTATTGTTTGATTCACCGTGAATGAGTGTAACCAGTCATCCATATTCTTGGATTCTCTCAATAACAGCTCTCTGGTTTGCGTGTGTTTGCTAACAATCACTGCAAAGCTTGTTAATGCTGATCTCATCTTTGGTTGTCAATCACCAATCAATTTTCTTCATTAATTGAATCATGTTTCTCTTGCAGTATGTCATCATCAACCTTCATGGAATTTCCAAGTCATCCATAAATGCATCAAAAACTCATCGGCGCATGCTCCATGCTATCATCAATAAATTTCTCTTAGCTTGTGAGAGGAGATGTAATGCTACTATCACCCACATTCATGCGATCAATCTCGCCTTGAGCTGATGCAACTGTTCCGGCCATGCAATCTGAAACTCTTCGTCCTAGACTCAATTTCTTCTAAACAAACCCATTTTGTTTGCAAAGAAATATGATATTGTCATTAACGAGGTTTTTCTGTCTCCCATATTCATGCAGTGAACTGAACCTTGAGTCGACTAGCTTCACAACAATTATCTCATGATCAACCTTTACGACATGTATACTTTTCAACATTTATCAAAATGCAACCATGCAACAAATCTTTGGAGACAAACAAATCTGCGAGCAAGATAATATTTCTGAAATCTGAAGTTGCCCTTCCACTGCAATCTTATTCTCAATCACTGTTGGAGCTTATCAAACCATCACTCTCTATTAAGCCATGCTGCCCTGAGTTGAATCCGTTGGTGCTCATTGATGAATTTCACTAAATCAATCATTTGCTTATGCTTCTCGCCTCTAGCTGATGTGAAATTATTTGCATTCCTATCAAGATCCACATTTTGGCCTCTAACTGCTGAGCATTCCGATGATAGCCGAGAATTGTCAATGTCAAAGATTCTTCAAATCCGGTCAATATTTTCTCTACATCTTTCTTGTTCTAGAATTAAGTCACTGATTTCAAAGATCATGTGCCTCCAAAGTCTAATCATTGCTATAAAATCAAAGAGATGTCATTTGTTGAAAATCAAATTCATTTGGTCAAATACCCAACACACGATATTCAATAAATGCAGACCTGAAAATATTTCGTATTTTGCAAACAGTAATTGACTCATTGTGAGATTGAAATTGTCTTTTTTATGGTTTTTGGGTTTCAATTCTAATCTCATATTTTGGGGTATGTCCTTTGATGGCACATGATGAAGTGATAATTTGTGGTTTTCAAACATTTAGAGCTGAGTAAAAACTTGAAGTTCAGTTGAAAAATTTGCCTCATCTTTCAGTACTTACCTTATCAATATGCATAACAACTTGCAACTTTTTCATGAAATTATAACCCTTATGGAAAAACTCTAACAAATTTTGAGAGCGCCACTTATCAGTTAAAATTGCTCGCTTGATCAAGAAGGACTTTTACAAGCATGTAATGAGGCTATGGTTTATGGCTATAAAAGAAAGGGATATTCATAAGCTCAAAAAGTGTTTAAGGGTTTCAAAGACCTAGGATCACCATCATCTAGTCATTAACTCCTTTTCTCTTATTGTCTTAGTAGAAGAGAACACATCGAAATACATTAATTATCTCCACATGATTCTTTAACAATCAACCAATGCTCTAGGAATCTCTACAACCATGTCATTCCTTTCATTGACAATTTCAAACTAAAAAGGGGGATTCTAAAACTCGAACCATCATTTGTCATCTAATGTTATTTCATCTCTTGTTGTACTCAACATAGTATAACAAAACAATTCTGCACAATCTTCATTTGATGGACAACTTATCTTGAAGACTCAAAAAATCTTATTAACATTTCTTCCCACATGAGGTTTGACCACAAATACTAACGGCCATGACATAGTTCAATATTCTTTTTTTTTCTCTCTCTTTTTTTTTTTTTTTGAACTTGTCCTTCCCATTGACTCTTGGTTTTTATCATGTCCTATCTCAATTTGATTGTTCCCAATGTTGGTTTTTCATCGTTAAACATCCTCCCTTCTATTGATTCCCATGTTGCCACTACATCCTCAAACTACAATCTCCTATTGTCCCCTACTGTACTTGCCCCCAATGTATTTGCCCCCAGTGTGAGGGTGTGATCCATGTCGGGTGTTTTTTTCAAAAAAAATATAATATCAAGCTCAAATTGGGATTAACAAGGGATACATATTTCAAGAATAGTGAAGGATATAAACAAAGATGGCCTTTTATCATTTCAAGCAAAATTGGTTTTAATTGATAAATTTTGACCTCGTCCAATATAATGATTTGGACATGCAAGAGTCATGATTCACGGGTCCATAAATACCAAATCCATTACATGTCAATATGCATACTAATAAAGCTTAGTACTATGATGTGGTTCAAAAACTCGGTGTATGGGCTCAAAAATTGTTCGGTCATCTGGTATTGGTCATCATGTCTTTTAACAACAGTTGGGTCAATTTTGCAATCCAACTACTTTCAAAAATGAGAACTTCAAATTTTGCATGTTGGAGTTTGATCAAAATATTTTGTCCAAAATAAGAATGTCAAACATCTCTTGATTTCAAAACAACAAAAAGACAATGAAAACACATGCTTCAATGAAATGATGATTTAACCCCAAAACAAAGTGATAGCCGAAATTCCATGAGAAAGTTATTGACAATGCGACACTTTCTCAGACTCTCCAAACAAACATTTCTGTATTGCCACTGCTCATTGATCTCGCTTACGCTCGCGATGATTTATTGCTGACACTGCAGACGATAACATTCCCCACAAAGCTTGACTTGCCTTTTGTTGGTTAACTTTCACACTTGATCACTGATATTCTTGCAACTGTTCATCTCTTTCATCTGGATTGTGTCACTGATTTTTTTTTTACCGCGCTCCTCGTTGGTCATAAAAAGTGATTCAAGCTAGGAAGCACTCTTGTCAGAACACCAAAGTGCGCAAATCATTAAAAAATTCATCATACACTGAAAAGACTCTTTTGGCAGAAATTTTCGCTTTTTCGAGCAATGTAATCTTGCAGTGCACATACTTTGACTTCTTAGACACCGGAACAAATTCAACAGTATCCTACTATGCCTTCTCACCCAAGATATTCATCTTCGCTTTAACAGACAAAATTGTGCTCAAAATGACATGGTCTTCTGTGCATGGCGGCATAAAACTTTCTGATTTGACAATGCCGCAATAACCCCATCTAATCCGGAGAGAAATCAATTTGATACTTTAAACAGGCAGACAACTTCTTTCACTAATGCTTGCTTTCTGAAAATGGACTACTCACACTCCTTCAAAAGAAAACATGAATTTCCACAATCCCCATTGATGATTGCACGAACACTCTTCGACTGATGCTTGCTTCCGAAAATGGACTACTCGCACTTCCTCAAAAGAAAACCTGAATTTCCAAAATCCCCATTGATGATTGCACTAACACTCTCCAAATAATATCTGGGCATATGTCCCACTTGATTTCACTAGAGAGCAGAGAACTTTGTTGTGGGCTTGCAGAAGAAACATGAATGATGACTTTGTATCGGAACCGGTTCTTCTCAGCAATATCAAATGTCCAATGACTCTTGACTCTTCGGAGGATGACAAATTGAGGGACCCCTATTTCAAAACTATAGAAATGCATGTTGAAATGCATATGCATGTTTTTTTTTTGACAAACTTGCCCTTTAAAGAGCGACGCGTGCTTGTAATGACTGCATGCTAAACAAAAAAATGTGATGATGCATGTTGAAATGTATATGCATGTTTCTTGTTTTTTTTTTTTTACGGGCTCGACCTCCGAGGAAGGACGCTCAAACGTAATAATTACATGATAAACAAAAACAATGCGAATGCGTGCAGAAATGTACATGCATGCTAACTTTTTTTTTTTTTACTCCTTCGAGAAATGACACGTGATCATAAAAATTACATGTTAAACAAAAACAATGGGTGCAGAAATGTATATGCATGCTGATTTTTTTTTTTTTTTTTTGCCCTCTTTTTTTTTTTTTTTTAATTATTCAAGGAATGACATGTGATCATAAAAATTACATGATAAACAAAAACTTGTGAGAATGCATCTTGAAAAGCATATGAATTTTTTTTTTTTTTTTTTTTGCTTGCTCACCAGTTTAGGAGTGAAACTTGATTGTAACAATTACATGATACACAAAAACTATGGGAATGCATGTTAAAATGCATATGCAAAAAATTTTACAAACTAGTCTATGATATACAAAAACTAAGGGAATGCATATGCAAAAATTTTTTTTTTTTTTTTTACGACATCGTCTTTCAAAGAGTGACACATGCTTCGACTCATCATACGATACACAAAAACCTTAGGAATGCATATAAAAATGCATATGAAATTTTTTTTTTTTTTGACAAACTCGTCCTTTGAGAAGTGACCCATGCGTTTAACAACTGTATGATACACCAAACTATGGGAATGCGTATAAAAATGCATATGCAAATTTTTTTTTTTGCCGAACTCGCCCTTCGGGGAGGGACACATGCTTGTGACAACTGTACGATACACCAAAAACCTTAGGAATGCATGTAAACATGCATATGCAATTTTTTTTTTTTTTTTGACAAACTCGTCTTTTTGAGAAGTGACGCATGCTTTTAGCAAAACTGTATTTCTGCTTAAACCCAACAATGCAAATTTTCTAAGCGATGATTACTGTGTCACTTATTGAATTTAAATTGTCTCGGGAAGAGTTTGCCTTAATGCGAAACAGAATGAAGGTAGCACACACCCTAATGATTGGTTCTAATCTTTACACAATAAATGATGAGTTTGCTACATTGGACTCTAAACAAGGTCTCTTGCTGTCCCAGTGATCACCTTCGTAAAGGTAATATGAGGTCTTAGCAGATAATGGGATGGTACGTATACCAATCACTACCGTCTAAACTCTCAGCGAAGAGTTGGGGTTAATACAACAAATGATGAGTTTGCTACTTGTAGCTCTAAACAGGGTCTCTTGCTGTCCCAGTGATCACCTTCGTAAAGGCAATATGGGGTCTTAGCAGATAATGGGATGATACGTATACCAATCACTACCATCTAAGCTCTCAGCGAAGAGTTGGGGTTTACACGACAAATGATGAGTTTGCTACTTTTGGCTCTAAACAGGGTCTCTTGATGTCCCAGTGATCACCCTCGTAAAGGCAATATGGGGTCTTAGCAGATAATGGGATGGTACGTATACCAATCACTACCATCTAAGCTCTCAACAAAGAGTTGGGGTTTACACAAACTTCAACCTTGACTCAAGTCATAGGTAAGCTGCTAGTCCCCCACGTAACTTAAAGTTGCAAACTACCATGATATAATTGAAATAAATTAACGCATGAACATATATACATATGCACGAATTAAAAATGCAAAAGACTAGCTAAAAGTAAACACACAAAAAATTCAAACAGATTGAAACAAATAAATCACATCAAAATATTCAAAGCTTAGTCCAATATTTTTCAGAAAAAATACCTTCCCGGTGGAGTCGCCATTCTGTCGCACGCCTCCGCGGCGTCCGGGAGGGATCCTGGCTCGCAATGTGGAGTTTTGATGAGGGAGTCGCCACCTGGCCGTTGAGGGTCGCTAGGAACACCCGATTTGCACTCGGTCCGCTCGGAGATTCAAAAGTAAGGAACTAGTTGCGTAAAGGGAAGGTATTAGCACTCTAATACGCCTTACCGAGGTAAGTTGCATTGCCTATTTAGATGTGATTTAAAATATTTCAATAAATCAGTATTTATTAATAAAAATGTTACAATTAAAAAGAAATCAATCGATTTAAAAATTCTCGTAAATTTTATTGATTATTATTATTCCCATTGAATATTTTAGACAATAACATTTTAGAATTTATTTATCCAAACACCGAAAAGTAAATAATAACATATTATTCCGCTGAATATTTTGGATAAAATTTATTTGTCCAAACACCGAACAAGTAAATAATAGTATATTATTTCCTCCGAATATTTTGGATTTTTTGTTAATCCCTTAAAATTTATTTATCCGAATATTAGCCGTGAATAATAAATTCCCAAAAAAGATTTTATACTTTTGAAATATTGGTTTTGAATTTTTACAAAGAAAACACATTTTTTATTTTATTTTTATATTCTTTTTCTTAACAAAACAACGAATAAATAAAACAACACACACCCACACAATCTTTTTTATTCCTTTTTCATCACATTTAAGAAAGAATACAACTCACACACACATTGTCTTTTTTATCTTTTCATAAACAACAAATAAAATACAACAACAGTTCAAATAAAAACATAAACACACATAAAACTTCACAAAAGGCCTCGGAACAGTTCCAATGCATGAACAAGTGATGGCAAGCAGACAGTGGCGCTGTCTTCCCACGCGCCACCGCCTCGTGAATAGTGATGACGGGGAGGAGCAGATCGGCTTCTTCCCCTCTTTCTCTCGCCGGTGAGGGGCCTCATGGAGACCTGCAAACACAACCAAAGCAACACAAACACAATACGTAACACAAAATCAATTTCACCATTTTTAGATCTATTCTCGGCTTCTTCCAAAAATCATAGATATGGTCTTCTTCTTAGGTTGTCCTTGATGGAGAGGGAGATGAAGAGAGCCACCGTGGATGGCAGCTGAGTAGATACTACTGCCGTGGAGGATGTGGAACGGGAAAAGGTTGCCACCTGGTCGAAGATATGGTGGTCTGCTGAGAGGTGCGCCGATCTTCCTTTCTCAACCTATTCTTCGTCGATTCTCTTCTTACCCTTCTCGCCAGAGAAAGGCGTTCCAACAAGACCTGCAAATACCGACAATACAAAGACACAACAAACACACAAATACCAGTTGGGGTTGGTCTCTTTTCTCGGCTTGTCTACTTTCAAATGGTATGGCGGGGTCGCTGGTCGTGGTCCGGCAAGGAGGCCGAGGAGAGGAGAGCGATGGGGCTGTTGGCAGAAGAAGGAGAGGAGGAAGAAAATGAGAAAATGGGGAAGAGGGGTGTTGCAGGGCTGGAGTAGCTGGGTCGTTCTATGAAGGGAGGCTGGAAAGTAAACCGTGAGTGGGCTATTATGGTGGTCGACAGGGAGAGTGCGAGAGCAGGAAGGGGTCGCTGGTCGAGCTGTGGCCTAGAAGAGGAAGAAGAAAGGAGGTCGTGGGTGGCCTGGCTGGCAAAGATGAAGGCTGGTGTGGGGTGGCTGACCGGAGAGAAGGTGAAGAAAACAAAACGGGGGAAAATACTGGTGCCTATGTCGGAGAAAATGGGAGAAAAGAGGTGAGTGCATAGCCATATGCAGCTCTGAGAGGAAAATTCAGGGGTCTTTTTTTTAGGTTTTGGGGTTTTAGGGTTTTTTGGATGTATGTAATTTTTTTGGTGCCTCCTCTATGTTGATTAAAACCTCTATTTATAGACTTTTTATATTCAAAATTCCAAACACAGTCTTCAACTTGCGTATCCTTTTCAATTTAGTCCTTGGATTTGCAATTTGCATGATTTGACTAGTAAACTCTCAATTTGTCCAATTTTTCCTATAACAAGATATTTTTGGATTTTTTTGTTTTTTTCTATTTTTTTGTTTTTTCTTTTTTCTTCCGAAACATAAAAAATAAGTTGGTCAAAATTTGGGTAGCAACAATTCTCAGATCATAGTGGTCCTACATGCTTTAGAACTGCAACTGGAAGTGAGGCTAAACTATGGCACTGTCGAATGGGACATTTGAGTTACAAGGGCTTGAGAGCCTTGTACTACAAGAACATGGTGAAGGGATTGCCCCTGTTGAAAACTCCTGAAAGGGTGTGTGAAGGTTGTTTGAAGGGCAAGCAACACAGGGAATCCTTTCCCAAGAAGAGCCAGTGGAGAGCTACTGGAAAATTGCAGCTGATCCATGGTGATATATGTGGTCCTGTGACTCCATCATCTATGAGTGGGAAGAGGTATTTAATTACCTTCATAGATGACTTCTCAAGGAAAACATGGGTTTATTTCCTGTTGGAGAAATCTGAGGCCCTGCACACATTCCAGAATTTCAAAAAACTGGTGGAAACTGAAATTGATGGGAAGATTTTGTGCTTAAGGACTGACAGAGGTGGTGAATTCACCTCAGGAGATTTTCATGATTTCTGCCGAATTCATGGAATAACCAGGCAGCTGACCTCTGCATACTCCCCTCAGCAAAATGGAGTTGCTGAGAGGAAGAATAGAAGCATTATGAACATGACAAGAAGCATGTTGATTGAGAAGAAAATTCCTAGGGAATTCTGGGCAGAAGCATCATCTTGGGCTGTGCATATACTGAACCGAAGTCCTACTCTTATGGTAAGTGACTTGGTACCTGAAGAAGCTTGGAGCAATATGAAGCCATCTGTTGAGCATTTCAAGGTCTTTGGAAGTGTGGGTTATGTGCATGTTTCTGATCAAAGAAGAGTGAAACTGGATGATAAAAGTGTAAAGTGTATATACTTGGGGGTGAGTAGTGAGTCTAAGGCCTATAAAATGTATAACCCTGCCACCAAGAGAATTATCATAAGCAGAGATGTTGTGTTTGATGAGGAGGAAAATTGGGATTGGAACACTGAGGAATCTGGAGCTGAGAAGGATATTTTGGAGTGGGGAGACAATATGACTGAAACTGAAGGGAGTGAAGAATTCAACAATGAAGAATTTATGGAAGGTGTTGATGGTGCTAGTACTGAGGAATTCGAAGCAGATGAGCTGCTATCTCCAAGGGAAACAGAAGATGTACAAGGGATCATTGTTCCAAGTAACACAGCAGCATCAAGCAGTGGTATGGCAGCTGACAGTACCTTGGGGAATGCTAGCAGATCACAGGGAAGAATAACCAAGCAACCAGCTTGGATGGCTGATCATGTGAGTGGAGAGGGACTATCTGATGATGATGAAATACAAGCTATGGTGATGTATACCGAGTCTGGTGATCCAAGTTCATATGAGGAGGCAGAAAGGAGTCCAAAGTGGAAAAAGGCCATGGAATGTGAACTGTTGGCCATAGAAAAAAATGAGACCTGGAAATTGACTACTCTTCCAGTGGGAGCAAAGGCCATAGGAGTGAAATGGTTGTTTAAAACAAAATTGAATGAAAAGGGAGAGGTTGATAAGTATAAGGCCAGACTAGTGGCTTTGGGATATGCGCAAAAACATGGAGTTGATTTTACAGAGGTGTTTGCTCCTGTTGCAAGGTGGGACACAATTAGGGTGATTTTAGCACTGGCAGCCATGAAAGATTGGGTTGTGTACCAATTAGATGTAAAAAGTGCTTTCTTACATGGTGAACTAGAGGAAGATGTGTATGTAGAACAACCTAAAGGGTTTGTGAAGAAGGGTGAAGAAGGGAAAGTGTTGAAGCTTAACAAGGCATTATATGGGCTGAAACAGGCCCCTAGGGCATGGTATAGCAGAATTGAGAAATACTTTCTCAAGGAAGGCTTTGAAAAATGCACTAGTGAGCATACCTTGTTCACTAAATCTAAGGGGGCTGGAAAGCTACTCATAGTGAGCATTTATGTAGATGATGTAATCTACACAGGCAATGACAAAGTGCTAATGAATGAGTTTAAGTGCTCAATGAAGGAGGAGTTTGATATGACTGACCTTGGGAAGATGAAGTTCTTTCTAGGGGTGGAAGTTACACAGAATGAGGAAGGTATCTACATCAGTCAAAGAAAATATGCACTGGAGATATTACAAAAATTTGGTATGGAACACAGCAATGCTACAAAGAGTCCTATGGTACCTGGATTCAAATTAACCAAGGATGAAGGAGGAGCCAAAGTTGATCCCACTCAATACAAACAGATGATTGGGAGCCTGATGTATCTCACGGTTTCCAGACCTGATTTAACCTATGTGGTGAGCTTGGTGAGTAGATATATGGAGAACCCTACAGCTCAACATATGGTGGCTATTAAAAGGATCTTAAGATACCTTAAAGGTACTTATGATCTAGGTATTTGTTACAAGAAAGGTGAAGGAACCAGCAGCATTGTGGCGTATTCTGACAGTGACTACGCTGGGGATTTGGACGATAGAAGAAGCACATCAGGTTATGTGTTTATGATGGGGTCTGGAACTGTTTCCTGGAGCTCAAAGAAGCAAGCTGTGGTTACTCTATCAACCACTGAGGCAGAATACATCTCAGCAGCCTTGTGTGCCTGTCAAGTCATATGGATTCAGAGAATTCTTAATCATCTTAGCTGGGATCAAAGAAGCTGTGTTATTTACTGTGATAATTGCTCAACCATTAAACTATCCAAAAACCCAGTTATGCACGGAAGAAGCAAGCACATAGCCATACGATATCACTTCCTTCGAGACCTGTCAAAGGAAGGAATAGTAGAGCTCAAGTATTGCAGAACTCAGGATCAAATTGCAGACATCATGACAAAGCCATTAAAGCTGGATGCCTTTGTCAAATTGAGGGAGCTGATGGGAGTAGGGATTATACCTTTAAACTGATTGCTCTTTGGTATTCAGTTTAGGGGAGGGTATGTTGGGTCTGTTATGAATTTGTTAGAGTCAGTTGATTTCCAGTTAGTTGTTTCAGTTTGTTATTCTATTTCTTGTTATTTGTTTCTGTCAAGAAGTTTGTTGCGTCTGTTATATTTTCTGTAAACATCTCTATAAAAGAGAGCTGGATTAATGAATACAATGATGATTGAGGTTGGGGTTTACAGAAAGAAGAGAATTGTTCTGTCAAACTCAATAAATATATATATATATATATATATATATAATTTTAATATTTAAAAAAGAAAACTACAATTCTAAACAGGCTTTTTTTTAATGTCGGCATTAAATTAAAAGCTTATACCCCTTTTTCCCTATACATGGAAAGATGCTGCTTTCTTTCTTTATCATGGCCGTGGAATGCGTTCATCTCTTAATGAATTATTACGTATATTCTTTTATCGGTATATATCATAGTTGATAGACCTGTTCAAGGAAAAATAGTTGATAGGTCAATTGTTTTTATTAAAATGATTTTGTTTTATTATCATTATTATTTATAATCAAGATTTGTTATATATTAAATTGAAATGCTGGCCGTATACCAGTTTTAAATCGTGAGTTTTTCAAGATAACTACTACCCTATTAATTATTTTCCTTTATTTCTTTTTAGATTTTTGTAAGCAGTGAAGAATACACCGACAGCACTGAAATTTGCATGGCGTCGTGATCCTCTAATTTCATCACAATAAAAAATAATATTGATTCTCAAGATTATTAATAATAATAATAATGTCATGCGCTTCTATTTTTATTCATTTTATTTCCTCTTAACCCATTTCAATTTAATTAATTATCAGAATATGTGGTGCATTGATTACCTTTCTTTTCAACAATCTGGGTCTCAAGTCTCACACCCATCTTAATCTAGCAAAGTGATCATCCATCATTTCCAGTTGTCCTATGTGTTAATTAATCTATATACACTGCAAAAAGATTTTTATTAATCGTTATAGAATAATATAAATTAACCTCGTTTATTTGAAATTTTTAGATAAGATAGTTTTTTAATATAATATCATAACTTTATTAACTTAATAGTCATAAATTTGAATCTTATCATCTCCATTTTATTTAATAAAAATAAAGTACAAGATTGTATAGACCTATGAAAATTTCAAACCCAAATTTTGTTTTATTTGAGATTATTTATTAAAAAATAATATAATTTATATTCTAAAATTATGTTTATCCGCTTAACTTTTTATACAAGATGGCTACTTATCATTAATTAATTAATTATTTCTCTTCGAGATAAATGGGCATGATGCGATCCATATCTTGTATTTTATCCTTGGCCAAAAAAAAGAAGAAAAGGAACTGGTTGCATCAGACATGGAGTTGTCTTGTAGCGCAGCCAAGGTGCGGTACAGCTTCAAGAGCATAAAATACATCGATGGATACAAGATATAAAGATGTCTGCATTTCTCCATCTTGTGTTTTCTCTGTCACGTTGTCGTCGACATTTATCATCTTCTGGTTGTCCGGATTGAAATACAAAGCTAGCATTCTAGTGTTAAAGTATAGTTGTTAATAAATTTTGTAGGTTAATTCTGATAGCTTAGAGTCTATAATCTTGTTACGATGGGTATTTTAGTTAAATCAAGTAGAAATTGACTACTATCGACCCAAACATGTTAGCATTAATAAAGATTTTTAAAAGAAAATAATGATATTTCAATAAATAAAAAATGTTTAATCTGGTGATTTGCAAATTAATTTAACAATCTAATAATTCAAAATCAAACCGGATCTCAACTATATATTATATGCTGCTGCTAGAAGACAGGAAAGACATCGCAAAAGATGAGTGAATATGTACCGTGAATCTTTATATATATATTGCGAAAATAATTTCTTATATAAATTTAGTTTGCAAAAAATGTTGTTTTTTGTTAAAAAAAAAAGAAAATAAAGCTTACAAAACACTATTCATTAACTCAAATAGATACCAAAATAAAATATTTAATAATATCACTAGAAGCACATGAGGAAAATGCTTAATTAAACCTAAGGTTGTTCAGCAATCAAACTCCAGGGAGGCAGGTGAGGAGTGTGTGCGTGTGTGTGTGTGTGTGTATATATATATATATATATATATATATATATATATATATATATTGGCGACCAAGGACTCCGGGAAGTTTCCTCTATTGAATTAGATTAGCATAAAATCACTCTTGGTGACTCATCTATTCTTTTATTTTATTTTTTGAGACAATTCACATGATATTAATTATAGTTGTTATGATAATCAAATGATTTTTTTGGGTAACAAGCAATCATGTTGTGAGTAAAAAGTAAATGGAGTTTTAACTTGTGAAAAAAAAAGTTCCCACGACGCAATTGTATCTCGAGACTGTCTTGAATTAAAAAAAATATTTATTGTGTAAAATAAAATCCCCCTACTTTATTGCGAATATAATTTCCTATATAAATTTAGCTTGCACAAAATGTTGTTTTTTGTTAAAAAAAAAAGAAAATTAAGCTTACAAAACACTATTCATTAACTCAAATAGATACCAAAATAAAATATTTAAAATGTCACTAGAAGCACATGAGGAAAATGCTTAATTAAACCCGAGGTTGTTCAACAATCAAACTCCACGGAGGCAGGTGAGGAATATATATATATATATATATATATATATATATATATATATATATATATATATTGGTCAGCAAGACTCCACCAAGTTTCCTCTATTGAATTAGATTAGCATAAAATCACTCTTGGTGACTCATCTATCCTTTTATTTTATTTTTTGAGACAATTGACATGATATTAATTATAGCTGTTATGATAATCAAATGATTTTTTTGGGTAACAAGCAATCATGTTGTGAGTAAAAAGGAAATGGAGTTTTAACTTGTGAAAAAAAAAGTTCCCACGACGCAATTGTATCTCGAGACTGTCTTGAATTAAAAAAATATTTATTGTGTAAAATAAAATCCCCCTACTTTATTGCGAATATAATTTCCTATATAAATTTAACTTGCAAAAAATGTTGTTTTTTGTTAAAAAAAAAAGAAGAAAATTAAGCTTACAAAACACTATTCATTAACTCAAATAGATACCAAAATAAAATATTTAAAATGTCACTAGAAGCACATGAGGAAAATGCTTAATTAAACCCGAGGTTGTTCAGCAATCAAACTCCAGGCAGGCAGGTGAGGAATATATATATATATATATATATTGGTCAGCAAGACTCCGACAAGTTTCCTCTATTGAATTAGATTAGCATAAAATCACTCTTGGTGACTCATCTATCCTTTTATTTTATTTTTTGAGACAATTAACATGATATTAATTATAACTGTTATGATAATCAAATGATTTTTTTGGGTAACAAGCAATCATGTTGTGAGTAAAAAGGAAATGGAGTTTTAACTTGTGAAAAAAAAAGTTCCCACGACGCAATTGTATCTTGAGATTGTCTTGAATTAAAAAAAAATATTTATTGTGTAAAAAAAAATCCCCCTACTTTATTGCGAATATAATTTCCTATATAAATTTAGCTTGCAAAAAATGTTGGTTTTTGTTAAGAAAAAGAAAATTAAACTTACAAAACACTATTCATTAACTAAAATAGATACCAAAATAAAATATTTAAAATGTCACTAGAAGCACATGAGGAAAATGCTTAATTAAACCCGAGGTTGTTCAGCAATCAAACTCCAGGGAGGCGGGTGAGGACTATATATATATATATTGGCCAGCAAGACTCCGACAAGTTTCCTCTATTGAATTAGATTAGCATAAAATCACTCTTGGTGACTCATCTATCCTTTTATTTTATTTTTTGAGACAATTGACATGATATTAATTATAGCTGTTATGATAATCAAATGATTTTTTTGGGTAACAAGCAATCATGTTGTGAGTAAAAAGGAAATGGAGTTTTAACTTGTGAAAAAAAAAGTTCCCACGACGCAATTGTATCTCGAGATTGTCTTGAATTAAAAAAAATATTTATTATGTAAAATAAAATCCCCCTACTTTATTGCGAATATAATTTCCTATATAAATTTAACTTGCACAAAATGTTGTTTTTTGTTAAAAAAAAAGAAGAAAATTAAGCTTACAAAACACTATTCATTAACTCAAATAGATACCAAAAATAAAATATTTAAAATGTCACTAGAAGCACATGAGGAAAATGCTTAATTAAACCCGAGGTTGTTCAGCAATCAAACTCCAGGCAGGCAGGTGAGGAATATATATATATATATATATATATATATATATATATATATATATATATACATATATTGGTCAGCAAGACTCCGACAAGTTTCCCCTATTGAATTAGATTAGCATAAAATCACTCTTGGTGACTCATCTATCCTTTTATTTTATTTTTTGAGACAATTGACATGATATTAATTATAGCTGTTATGATAATCAAATGATTTTTTTGGGTAACAAGCAATCATGTTGTGAGTAAAAAGGAAATGGAGTTTTAACTTGTGAAAAAAAAAGTTCCCACGACGCAATTGTATCTCGAGACTGTCTTGAATTAAAAAAATATTTATTGTGTAAAATAAAATCCCCCTACTTTATTGCGAATATAATTTCCTATATAAATTTAACTTGCAAAAAATGTTGTTTTTTGTTAAAAAAAAGAAGAAAATTAAGCTTACAAAACACTATTCATTAACTAAAATAGATACCAAAATAAAATATTTAAAATGTCACTAGAAGCACGTGAGGAAAATGCTTAATTAAACCCGAGGTTGTTCAGCAATCAAACTCCAAGGAGGCAGGTGAGGAGTGTATATATATATTGGTGAGTTTCCTCTATTGAATTAGATTAGCATAAAATCACTTGGTGACTCATCTATCCTTTTATTTTATTTTTTGAGACAATTGACATGATATTAATTATAGCTGTTATGATAATCAAACGATTTTTTTGGGTAACTACCAATCATATTTCGGGTAATCCATTCTAGAAATTGTCACAGGCATCGCCGCCTCTAGGTCAAAGCAGTGTCGGTTTCGTGGGGTTTCACCGCGTAGATTAGAATCCTTATCTACCAATGGACTACCTCATCATTCTTGTTGTTTATAGAATTCACTTTCATCTCGAAGATTTTAAAAGCTTACGGATAATAACCCATTATTAGTTTTAGGGGGTTTTAATAACAGTTAATTTTTATTTTTTTAATTATAAATATATCAAAATAATATTTTTAAATTATTTAACATTTAAACAGTTAAAATATTACAGAAACTTGAACAATTTGTCAAAACTTTCTTTTCTCTCTCTCTAATATTACAGAAACTTTGATTTGTAAAATCTGAAGTAACTAGCAATGTTTTCATCTGTTTCGAATTTGATTAATTGGTAAATTGTGAAGTAATCATCTGATGACTAATAAATTAAGCTGGAAGCTTAAACATTCAATTTAAACACTAGCAAGCAGAAATTTCCTGGAAAGTACTGGTGGTCTCCTCACCATCTTTTTCCAAACAACCCAGTTAGAAAATGAATAAAGATTTGACTGGACTGTTGAAAAAAGCAACCCTAGCAATTTACACATGCCAATTCAAAAGGCAAGACAACAAAGTATAGCATCACAAAATTAAGAGCCCACTAATAAATCTACTCAACCAAAATTCAGATCAACAAGCAAGGCTGTGCTGAGAGACAATACACAAGAAAGCATCCAATAGCTAAACATACATGTGTCAGCATCAATAAACTTTTCTTTACTGCAAATTCTCAAACAAATCCAACTCCTCCTCAGTAGAAACAGATGAAAATCTTCAAGAATGCAATGAATTAAATCAGAATCTTAAAACTTCAGTTTTGTAATTTCCTACTATTTATGACTAGATAAAGCAGAGATATTGTCGTAAACATATCTACAATAATTTCTACTTACTTAGATTGGCTTGAAAACATTCTTCTAATGTGTCCCAGAAGATAGTGGTTCCTAGTTTCTCGCTCTAAAGGCAACACGTTGTATATATCAGATACTCTACAGATATAAAGTTACAGGTAAAATAAATATTTCATCTAAAAGTTTAAATTGTTAGTTGAGCTTCTAGAGTATAATTTATATTATTCTCTAACACACACTCTCAAATGAAAGTCATTTGGGCTTGAATCTTGCACAGATTCACACTACATTGTGCTTAGTTTTTCATCAAATAGAATAAGATTGATAAGATTCAAACTTGTGACAGCTGGATCAACAAGACTTTGATACAATATCAAGGAATTATCTCATCTAAAAATTTAAACTTTTAAGTGAGTCTCTAAAATATAATTTATATTATTCTCTAACACTCTCACTAAAAAATAAATCATTCACTTTCTTAACTGCTGAATTATCTAATCTTCTTGATTAATAAAAAGGATAGAGACGACTGCACCATGTAAACACGCTAAGCAAATTGTAAAACACGATAGTTGTAGCAAGTTCATTGGGTTAATAACCTGAGGGTTAGCTTGGTTGATCAGGTTCTAGATGTGCTTTTTAATAATTGTCAAAGCTCTCTCAATTATACTATAGATTTATTTGGTTATTAACCTCGGACCTTAATGAAATAGTTAAAATACACGCAAACCCAACATTATAGTTATGAAAAACAATTATTGGGTTAAAATATTTTCAAATGTCATCGTTAGGCCCCTCACCTTTAAAAGCAAGGGAAAGTTGTGTCCTTAACTCACTAATACTTTACGTGCACTGTATTGTTTTATATACGAAAAGGAGTTGCATAATTAAATCTCTGGCCACGGAGCAGTACCCCTGGTCCAAAGAATAATTAGGGCAAACATCAGCGATGAAAGATCATTTTCCATCGATCATTTCACACCACTCTTCACGGAACAAACAGTAGCATTGTTGTCATCTTTCGGTAAACAAAATGATGTGAATTTTAAAAATTCATGACCCCACTCGCCTATTAATCCCTCTCATTACCACTGTAATTATAAAACTAAACCCATCAAGACCCACTAGCTAACATGATCGAAGGAATAAAAAGTAACCATTAATTGAATATAATTTATTTTTTAATCACTTTTATTCCTTCCCTCTTAAAAAACAATATTAATTATACTTTAAATTGGTCAAATTAATTTTATTAAAGATTTAATTGAAGAAAAATCAAGTTTTTAAACTTAATTCAAGTTTAATTGAGAAGATTTACCTAATTAATTGGATGAAATTATTTTTAAGAAAAGAGGCATAAATTTAAAATTCTAGCGGGAAGAGTCATCTCCGACTCTATATATTTAGCTGGATCTAAGATAAAAAGGGGAGAAACAAAATTACACTCTCCCCTTCTTCTCCTTCCTCAGCCCACGGCCTCAGTCCCTTCTCCCAGACAGTACACACTCTCTCTTCCTCTCATCTGTACCGCCGGCCAGTCTCTGGCCGTCTCTCTCCTTCTTCCACCCGCCACTCCGCCCTTTTACCATCTGCCTCCCACTACCGGTAGCAGCCCTTCCCCCGCTGTCCTCACTGCCTCTTCCTCCAGCCGAACAACACAGCCCCCATTGCCTCAGTTCCTTTGTCTTCTCCCGGAAAGCCTCCTCTCTGCCTCCCTCCGGCAACTGACCAGCTCCCTCTCTTCAACCACATCAGCTTTCCCTGCCGTTCACGGTAGCCTCCACCACTGCCGGCGATTCCAGCTCTCTTGTGGCAGTCCCGACCGCCGACGACCAGCCTCTCCCGTAGCTAGTCTCCTCCCCCAGCCGTCCCTTTTCTCTCCAAACAGCCACCAGAAAAGACGAGACACCAGAAGAACAGATCCGAGATCTGAAGAGGAAACATTGATTGTGTGTGCTGTTGTGTTTGCTATTTGTGTTTGCTTGTTCTGCAGGTTGCCTTGAAGGCCACCACCGGCGGGAAAGAGAATAAAAGGGGCAAATCCACCCCCGACTTACTGCTTCACCGCGCAGTCATGGCGGATGAGATTACTCACCACAGTACTTCCAGCCCCAAACCAAAGCGCCCCACCCCCCCGACCTACACCGCGCAGTCATGGCTGATGAGATTACTCACCACAGTACTTCCAGCCCCAAACCAAAGCGCCCCACCCCCCCGACCTACACCGCGCAGTCATGGCTGATGAGATTACTCACCACAGTACTTCCAGCCCCAAACCAAAGCGCCCCTGCCCCCCTCTCCCCCCCCCCCGTCACCTCCCCCCCGTCCTGCCGCGGAACCTCCCCCCCCCCCGGGCCTCCCTCCCTGGCACCTCCACCCCCCCCGGTACCTCCCTCCCCCCCCCCCCTTCAGGCACTACCGCGCCCCCACACATACCCCCCAGGTGGTTTATTTTGTAATTTTAGATGTTATGTAAAATGTAATGAAAAAAAATGTGTGCGCGTGTAGAATTTATAAAAATATAAAAATTGATTTTTCAAAAAAGCACAAAAATCAAAATTTGTTGATTTTGTATATAAGTCTGAATTTCAGGTTTTTTTCAAATATATTTTTCAAAAAAAACAAATATATCATTTTTTTCTCTTGTTTTGAAATGAAAAATGAATATTTTTATTAATTCACAATTATTTGTTTGAATTTAATTTAAATATTAATTTTTTTAATAATTATTTTGTTTTATTTATCGGTTAATTACAGAATTTCAGTCACAGAAGGGAAATTGGTGGAACCTCAAGAACTGATCAGCAAATAATGGATTGGAGCCCTGAAGACTCATCACTTCAAATCGATGAGATAGCCATATCGATGGAGGATTTGATAACCAACAAGGCTTTCTCTCGGGAATGCTGCATCTATAGAGTCCCCGCACGATTGCGGAGGCTAAATGAAGAGGCATATACACCTCGAGTGGTCTCAATAGGCCCTTTTCACCATGGGAAGGAAAACCTAAAAGCAATGGAAGACCACAAAATAATGTACTTGCAGGAATTTCTTGAACGGAGCAAGGTTAGTGTGGGGGACTTAATTAACATTTTCAACGGTTATGAAACAAAATTACGTGATTGTTATGCAGAAACAGAAACCATTGATCTTAGTAAGGAAGACTTCGCAACAATGATGATACTGGATGCAGTCTTCATTATCATGGTCTTACTGAAGTTCGTGGGAGAGTCTCATGAAAGTGGAAGTGGTGACCAGATTTTCTTTCGTCCATGGAAATTTGTTGACGTTGTGTGGGATATGTGCTTGCTTGAAAATCAGCTTCCATTCTTCATCTTCGAGAAGTTGTTTGAGCTATATCCTATTAAGAATTGTACCATTATGGAACTTACCTTTGACTTATTAAAAGAAGTCTGGACTAACTGGGTGAAAGAGGACAGTAGGGAAAGAATCAACTGCTCTGGGGTCCTTCATTTCGTTGACCTCCTAAGAAAGTGTCAGCAGCCAAGCAAACACCATCTTCCAACGAAAAAAACAAGATTTTCAAGTGCACCCGTACCCACGGCAATGGAGCTTCACCAGTCTGGAGTGAAGTTTAAGAATCCAGAAAGAAACTCATTATTCGACATAAGATTCAGTAATGGGATTGTAGAATTTCCACAGCTAGAAATACATGCCCGTACAGAAATCTTATTCAAAAATCTCCAGGCCTTTGAGCAATGCCATCATATGTATGAGGATAAGTCTGTAAGTGACTATATTGCTTTCATCAGCTGCCTCGTCCGTGCTCCTAATGATGTAGAAGTGCTTGCTCGTAATGAGAATTTGAAAATTATGATAAATAGTGACGAAGTAGTGTCAAAACTCGTTTACAACCTAGAAAAAGAGAATGTTGTCTCTGCAAATAATTTTCTAATCGGTATCTGCGAAGATCTGAACTCTCATTGCAGAAAACGTAGGCACAAGTGGAAGGCAAACTTGAAGCAGGATTATTTCAAAAATCCATGGACTGCCATCTCTGTTGCTGCTGCTGCTTTTCTCCTCCTACTCACTGTCATTCAAACTGTGTGCTCTATCCTTCAAGTAAAATGATAAATATTGAATCTCTTTCTGTATTTTCTTTCTTTTTATGATTGCAATGTACTTAAAATCATTATGATGCAAGGATAATCACTAATTATGTTTTATTAGTTACTTTCTTCTCATTATGATGCAAGGATAATCACTAATTATGTTTTATTAGTTACTTTCTTCGCTCATTTTTTTTTTTAAATACATAGATGCAAGTAGGGGCAAAACGGACTATATTCTTTCTTTTTTTATATAGATCATGAGTTTTATGACCGATGAAATTATGATACGTGGACCAATTTTTTTCAATCTGTTTAATTTTATTATTACATTCTCTGGGGAAAACAAAATTCAAGTTAATTTTTAATCAATTAATCTTGACCTTGTTCAACTAGTAACCAACCTGGAATTGTTTCATATTTTTAGTGTTAAATTGTAATCTTACCAAATTAGAGGACCAAACTAAAAATATCACAAAATCATAACTTTATTGAAACTTCACCTCCAATTTATCCTCAATTATGTCTAGAATCTTGAATTATACTATAGGGAACCAACTATAATTTATAAAAAAAAAAAATCAAAGACTAAACTATTATTTCTAAAATTAAAAGACCAAACTGAAAATTTCATTATTTTCAACCTCGATACCATATTGTTGAGATATCTAGCAATCACTTTTATTCATATTTATTTTTATCAATTCTTTCTTCTTTTTTCCCTTTCTTTGCATGGTCTCTCGTATTTATCGGCGCAGGAGGTAACCGTTGCTTGCAATGGTGGGTTACCTCATGCGACAGCATGCCTAAAGTATGGTTGTCGGCGGCGACTTGCAGGGGGGCGTAGGCATCAATGTAGGCGATGGCATGTTCCATGTCGTGAATGTTGTCTTTGGAAGAAGGTGTAAGTGTAGTTTTGTCCTTCAATTTGCATTTGAGCTAATTACACCCTCAATTGGATTTAAACTTGTATATTTGTGCAATTGTATCCTAACAAAAACTTCAATAACGACCTTAACTTTGAGCGTCTTTTTTTTATTTTGGTCCTTGATTTCTAATTTATATGATTTGACCCTCAATTGATCATTAAATTTTTAATTATCTTCAATTTGACCCCTGACTTTGCAAATTAGCCTGAAAAAATTCAATTGAGTCTCTGAAAATTTCAATCTTCTCAATTGAACCGAATTAAGCTCAAGAACTTGATTTTCCATCGATTAAGCTCCCAATAAAATTAATTTTACAAATTTAAAGTATAATTAAGTCTTTGCACTTAAGTAGATCTTTTAATTGGACCCTAAATTAATTCTGAAACATAATTACACTTTTAAGTTGGTCAATGATTAAATCAAACTAACCTATAAAAATATAATTATATCTTTTGACTTAATTTTTACGTAGATTTATCTGCTCATTTAAAAAAAATACATAGATGCAAGTAGAATTTTTTTTATAAAGGAATATATTCATATTAATTTTTATAGATCATGAGTTTTATGACCAAGGAAATTATGTTACGTGGACCAAATATATTTTTTAATGATATTTTGTCACGCATTTAATCATTAATGACTTTAATAGATAAATGATTGTTATTTAATAAGAATTCATTATGCTGGGACAAATATGACATTAAGTTGATGGAGGACCAATAAAAAAACATTCGTTGTAGAGTGACCAAGAATAATGATGTTTTATTTTAATTTTTTTTCATGTTTAGTATTCAATTTTTTAGTTTATTTCCATAATTTTATATTGATTATTGTGATATGCTTTCAAATATATTGATTTCCAAGCTTCCATCAAACCAGATCATGGACCTAGCTGCTTGAGTCCAAGTCCAATGTATTTTCAGTGAGTTGGACTTGAATTTTAGACCAATTGAGCTTTGACTACGCATAGACTTCAAGGTTGAAAATTGGGCCGGGCTCACATTAGATTTAAAATATTTAGGTCGTCAAAAAGAAAATCACTTTGTTAAGATATTTAATCTCATAATATGGATTATATACTCAACTGTGTCTAGTAATTTTGCTATTTACAATAAAAAAAATTGTTTAATCAAACGATGACTTGTTTCAATAAAATATTTAAGAATAAAACAAGTCATTAAAAAATGAGAATTTGATAAAATTATAAAGTTCAACTATCAAATAATATAATAACGAGTGGAAAAAATTCTAAAAATAAATTGAAACAATTTGGGTTACCCCTTACCTCATGACCATGAACACATAATTGAAATAGCTTTATAGAAAGAAAAATAAAAAACAAAAACAAAAAATCACCAAGATTAATTTCTAAAAAAGGATTAAATGTTGAAGGATGATTTCAGAAAAATAATAATTTTAAAAATAGATATAAGAAAACACATAATCAACCTATTTTAGCCTTCTAAACTTATAATCGTGGTCATAAGTTCGGCACCGACCATATAGAAGGCATACCCAAAAAAACAACAAAACAAGATTTTCAATTAAAAAAATTGCTAAGCAACGAAGCTACAATAAATATTTTAAAAAACAATGAAAATTCTTTTTAAGCAATTCAGGTTACCCGCTAACCTGACGAACCATAGAAATAAAATAGAATTGGAATAACCCCACATAAAGAAAAGTGAAAAAAGAAGAAGCATGGAGATCAATTTTTTTTAAAAAAAAAAAAACTAAAAGATGAAATTATAAATAAACTAATGTTTATAAAAAGACCAAATTTAACTCATTAACAATCAAAACCCTTTACCCTGGTCATTGCTCCTTTCAAATCGTACACAGCAATCCTTGAGTAAGACCCCCAGAATGAAGGAGGCATCTAGTAAATACAATACTGTGTTCTTCCATTGCTTTAAGCTCTTCTTTGCCATGGTGAAGTGGAACAAGGGATGCCTACTTAAGTCAGCAATCAACGCCACCCAACAACTTTGATTTGTAAAATCTGAAGTAACTACGTACCCATGTTTTCATCTGATGATGACTGATAAAGTAAGCTGGAAGCTTAAACACTCAATATAAACACTGGCATGCAGGCAGCAATTTCCTGGAAACTACTGGTGGT
>CM063590.1:15186923-15314490 GCA_032356905.1 Salix exigua
CTCCTCAACACCGATCTTTTTCCAAACAGGACTGCTGAAAAAAGCAAACCCTGACATGCCAATTCAAAAGGCAAAACAACAAAGTACAAAAAGCATAGCATCACAAAATTAAGAGCTCGCTAATAAATCAATATACTCAACCAAAATTGAGATCAGCAGATCAAGAAAGCATCCAATTAGCTAGACAAGCATAGATAAAGTTACAGGTGACTCGTTAAAAATCAATCACTTCACTTTCTTAGCTGCTGAATTATCTAATCTTCCTGATTAAGAAAGGTTAGAGACAGCTGCAATATGGAACACGCTAATCGTTGTTAACTGGCACCATCTGAAACACGATTCTTATAGTAATTGTTAATGACTTCATGGCTAGCTCGTCCATCATGCTAATGCTAGAGATTTATTTGATTATTAATTTTAGTAGTTATATGAATAGTCAAATACACGTAAATTAATCCGAATATTATAGTTATTAAAAATAATTATTGGGTTAAAATATTTCAAATGTCATATAGTTTTATAGAGAAGAAAAAAATAGCTAGAAAATAATATAAAATTATTTTTAAAGTCTATTAAGTTTGAAAAGCTTTGAGATTAAAATTTTAATAGTTAAAAAGTTAGGAGTTCAATTTCACTGTATATTAAAAAAATAATATTAATTTATATTTAGAAAAATCTAGCGAAATTTTGTAAATGAAAAGTAAACGACGACGTCAAAATATTAGATTCATGTAAAGTTTCGAGTAAGCACCAAAGCCATAAAATGCCTCGTGTCAACCAACTATACATCCCTTCTTCCTTTCAAAAGCTTGTAAGTAAAGCATAAGCTGGGGCTTCAGCAAATTACAAGTTCTGAAAAATGGCAGCAAGATGAACAAATGCTATTCCTTAAAAGAGAACAAGAAAAACATTAAATTGAGATTCAAAATGAATTATTACATAGATTACGTCTATAAACAAACCAATGAACACAAGACACATAGATAAAATATATATTGTAGTCTCCACCTGATGATACATGCATTTCACATGGTTTTATTCAAGTGTTTATGTGACATGGATTTATGAGTAATGCAGTGGATTAGTTTAAAAGAGAACAAGAAAATCATTAAATTGAGATTCACAATGAATTATTGTTCAAGAACACGAAATTAATTAAGAAAGCAGAACTGTACATGCATCTTTGAAGCACAGGAATCATCTGTCAGGCTTACATTTATGTAAACAGATTAATTATTTTGGATGAACTTCATCTGTAAATGCCTGAGCATGGCTAGTAGCTTATAGCAGAATCCCTGTGAAGTGCGCGCGCGCCATGAAGCAGCAGTGAAGAATCATTTCCCCACCGTGAGGCCCCTCATCTTTAAATGCAAGGGAAAGTTGTGCCCTTAACTCACTCATACTTCACGTGCACTGTCTTGTTTTATATAGGAAAAGGAGTTGTATAATTAAATCACCGGCCACTGAGCAGTACCCATGGTCCAAAGAAGAAGAGAAAAAACACTTCATCGCACCATGTATGTATGGCTGTTATCACTTGCTATGCACGACTGTAACGTAAGATTTAGAAACAATAAAGAAATTATGATGTATATAACAAATTTAAAATTTAAATCAGACATGTATTCTTGTAAAAATCTAAAACAACTTATCCAACAAAATTTATTTTCAGATTAGAATTTTCTCGCATCCAAACTCTATTACAAATCTTGGTCGAGTGACGTGATCTTGAATATGATAGTTACGTGGACTTAGTACAGGCTGTTATTTCAAAGGTCTAGTTTAAACCGATGCATGCCCACGCCTTAGCCTTTGAAATTTTCAAAAACACTGATGTCATGTCATGTAATAGCATAAAATCCAACCCGGGAAGAATCAATCCTACTCAAAACCTAGACTCTGCGAGTCAAGTGGGTTTACTTTGATCATTACATGGTTCTATTTTTTTGTGTGTTTAGCACTATACAAGAAGTACTGATGAAGAAATTGAAAAGAAAAGAACATAAATTTGCTTTTTATCATTTGATTTGACATAATCTGGTATTACATTATGTTTATATATATAGTTACACTCATTGCATCAAAGCTCGATTTCATGAAAAATTACGTGCATGAAATGAACCTTTTAGTTCCCCTAACAACGTTACTAATTAATTAAACACACTTCACTGTTGCATTACATAATCATGCAAACATATAGTACTTAACAAAACCCGACAAAATGAAACTAGTTTCCATCTCGGCCGAGCGACACTAGTCTTGTCTACCTGCAAGCTCCAAGTGGCTTGCCGCAAAGACAGGCATTATAAGCAAACGATGATGCTTCGAGGTGGTCGAAAGGTGGGCCTTCCGGGATCCTCCCACATAGGCGGTTGTGACTCAAATCCAAGTGCCCGATAAATGATGCTTGAGACAAAGATTTTGGTATCGGGCCCCAAAAGTTATTGTAGGATAGATCGAGAACCATGAAGTAAGATCTCGGACCGAAAACATCCGGTAAGTATCCATGAAATGAGTTTTTGCTCAAATTCAAGTTACCAACTGCTGAATTAAACAAACTATAAGGTATTTCTCCTGATAATTTGTTGGCATCAAGATTTAGTGTTGCCAAGACTGCCATTTTACCCAAAGAAGCTGGTATCTCGCCCGATAATCTGTTCAAGGAAAGATCCAAATCGGCGAGACGATAGATTTTAGAAATTGAATCGGGAATTGTGCCACCAATATAATTTCGGCTCAATAAAGCGCGACTCAACATCCGAAGACGCCCGAAATCTCGAGGCAATGATCCCCAAATCCGATTGTTCCGCAAATCCAGATGCATCAAACCCGACAAATTAGTCAAGGATCTCGGGATCCTACTTGTCATAAGATTGTCGGCGATATTCAAAACGGCCAGCCTGTGCAACCGCCCGATATCTTCCGGGATCTTGCCAGTTATCCGATTCCCAATCAGATCAAGAATCCTCAAGAACGGCAACGACGTAATGCAGGCTGGGATCGGACCTGAGATCCCTTTCCAATCAGCAATTGTAAGACTGGAGAGCCTCTTGAGCTTGCAAATAGAAGGAGAGATCGAACCATTCATGTACCCGGACCGACCAGCTTTTTGGAAAATGGGGTCTTCCGATTCACCTCGGAGGTTAATGTCAGCAACCCTTTTGCTCTCCATGTCACAGCTGACACCATACCAGTTATGGCAACAATCGGTGCCGGCCCAAGAATTGAAGATGCCCAAGTAAGGTTCGTGGAGAGCTGCTTTGAAAGCTAGCAAAGCTGCCCTGTCTGAAGGAGGACAGCTTCGAACTGCAGAAGTAGAGATGAATATTGTTAAGATTGCTAGTAATGTAGTGTAAGAAAACATTGCCATGGTTTCTTGATTTCTGTGTAGAATGCTTGCTTTTTGTATGAGTTCACGTTGGGGAGTGAAGTGTGGGCGTAACGTTGTTGTTTGTCTGTATATATAAACGAACTGGGTGGATTACCATCGTGACGATTTTGCCCATAACGTATCAGATTGAATAGCTAAGATAATTTATTATCATAAATATATGAATTTGAAAAGATATTTGCTTTTAAAATCATTTCAAAGTAATTAAGGAGTGTAGTCTCTTGCCAGGAATGAAAATCTATGTGTACATATGGATGTCTTAGGAAAGTAAATCAATGTTAGGGTAATTATAATCTGATATATCCATGAATTAATTAGCTGCTATTAATTATCAGGCAAGGTCATCTGTTCTCATGAGAAGAACCAGTGACTCGTACGAGCTAGAGTTAATACTGCTACAGACATTTCTGGGAAAATTAATACATGGGAAATCAATGTATACTGACAATATCATAAATCAAGCACGCACTCCTAATCAATGTACAAGGACAGGGGCAGCAGCGAGCATATTGGTTGGCTCATTGTAAATGTTTTGCTGCTGATGTCTCTTGATCTTGCAGTCAAGTAATTTTCAAACAAGTTGGTATTGTTTTTAAGAGAGTTGAAAATAAAATTTGATAAATATGATAAAATGAAAATTTGTTCAAATACACTAATATTATTGAAAATGAATTGATTAACTTCAAAAAAATCAGTTATATCTTGATAAGTTGGATTTGATCTTTATCTAAAATAAAAACGTGCATAAAATATAAGTTTATTTCATTAATTTATAATTGCAGTATACAATTCACTTGTATAATATTTCAAATAACACTAATGAATCTCCATGTATGGGTTGATTTGAACTCACTTATAAAATTAACAAAACATGCAATAATAATCCAAAAATTAATAAGAAAATAATAAAAGGAATAAAAATCTGAGATTAATATCCTAAATATGCTAATATCAAATTTGTCATCCCTAAAAATTCCAAATAGATTAGAAAATCTGATCTAATCTTAATATCTTAATTAAACTAAGTCAAATTTGAACTTCATGTGGCCCAAACTTATATTCATTAAAATGAACCAAATAAGACCTAACATACATTTTAAATAAGATTTTTTTTCCAAAGAATGTTAATTATGATCTATATTGGGAGATCTTTTTAAACTCATGTGGATGTGAAATTTCACCTCCACCACATAGAAGTATAGCTCTGAAATTGTTTAGTAAAGTTTTATTTTCATCCAATAGTTAAATATAAAGATATGCTCGATGGTGTATAATTTAACAATACAAGACTTTACCCTAATATTTAGATTTGATAGATGGTATCGATCTTGAAAGTATCAATTAACCTGAACTTGTGATTTCGAAGATGTAAAAAGGTGAAACGGTGTCTCTCATTTCTTTCCTATCAGCTCTCATTATGTCTCGACAGAACACATGGGGTGCAGATCCAGTTTGAGGTTACATATTAAGGGAGGGGGAGCAGAACCTAAATATATAATTGAGGAAGAAGAGCACGTCAACATGGAGATAGGGATAAGCTCGGCGGCTGTGAAGTTAGCTAGGGAGAGAGTTGGGGGCATGCGGTGCTGTATACAACGTGGCACTTTGAGGTCCATGATTGGAGAGGATCAGGATGCTGTGGTGACCGCAATAAATTTGTGCGAAGAAATTAATTCTTCTATAAAGTTAAAGCCTTCCTTGCTTAGGATAATGAATTGCCAGAAGGAGAAATTAGTGTTAGCCATTAGAAGGTGATGGAGGAAAGCGACCCTGTGATGCAAGTGTTCATGAGATGCAAGGTCTGGAGTCTAGACATCTCTCTCTTGGATTGTTGAAGATGCAGCAGACACTTTGGCTTTGTTAAAACTTCAAATCTGAAGCAAAAACAAGTTCAAAAATGTTTTTTGAACGCAAAAACAAATACAATTGTCATGAATGCTCTCTTTAGATTTCAATCAATTTAGGACAAAGTTCTATCAAAACTTTGGGGAAGCAAAATGGTACTCTGCGTGCTGATAAACTGACCCAAAACTGGATCTTTGTCTCCCCAATCTTCTCCTTCATGATAGAAAGAAAAATACTCCTGGCCCCTTAGAAATCTGGCTCGTCCGTATGCCCTATCTGTACACTGTTTAAAAAGGGTCCACCAGATGAAGAAGATCGGGTATGGGGGACGCCAAATTTTGTCCATGCCATGAAGATCTCAAACCGACTTGTGATCTCTCGAGTTTCAAGCATATCTTGAAGAAAAGTAAGCAGCCGACACTGATATTTACTGTATGAACAGATGGAAAAGACAATGCTGTAAATTGTAGAGTTGGGACATGATATGTCGCTTCACAAGTGATTATTACTGATTGGGTAAAATACATCCATGGTTCCTCGATTATTTATAATGGAGCATATTCACCCTTTAATTCGATTTTTTTATAACTGAGCATATTCGCCCTTTAATTCGGTTTTGTTCCATGTATGTTTTTAGCAATGGTCAAGTTTGAGAGGTTATTTGAATGGGTTAAATTAATTAATAAAAAAAAATCAAATACATGATCAATAACTCGAAGTACAAAGACTTAAATGACTGAAATTCAAATAGATGGTCTAGTATGACCAAATTCCAAAACTTGAGGGACCATGAAACTTGTCTTAACCACTATTTAATCATGATCTTGATTCTTAATTTACTACTAATTGAAACCTTTTGTTTTCGGATTTATAATAACTCATATGCTTGACCACTAGTCTGTATACGAATAGTTTTTATTAGAATAACACTATATAACATATAAATATACCATATCACAATCCAAAACCAAAAAATATACGAGTAGAAATTTCAACGACCCATCCACTAAAAAGAAATTGTTTTAAAAAATGTCTCTGTTTTTGTCCTAACCCTCGGGTATTTGTCCATGGAGCACTAGCCAAACAAAATCTCATGGAACAGCAAACAAATAGCCATGCAATGATCAATTTTATATATTTGGCTGCTTTCTTGCTCAAGGCTAATGTGTATTACAAATCGGGCAAGAACAGAAGAGTAATAAGGTCTAGGTGAGTAATGGAAGAGCCGAGATGATTCATAGCTAAATTAGTTGAAGCTTTCACATCCAAGCAGAGATTATCAACTTCACAACACATCCTGCATTCTTGGGACCAGTGTTGTAGTCAATCAATAAATACATTTTTTTACAAGCAAATGCAAAATCACACACTAATGCGGGAGTCTCGCCTCGTGCAAATGTGTTGGAGCTATGTTCTGGAACTGGGTCGGCATGATATTATGAAATACTGTAGGTACAACATTTTGCAACTGTGCAGGCATCATATTATGTGGTTGTGTTGGCCCCAAGTCAGATATTCCCTGCCATTAGTGTAATAGAAAGTTATATTAGTAAGAACTCAAGAGCGAAGATCATTGATGATGGCTCGACTAAAGTATCCCAGAAAGGTGAGGAGATAAATGGTTGTCATCATAAAGTTGATTTCTTATCAGAAGATACACGGCGAGAGAACTGAAGAGTATTGGGCCGCAAAAAGTACCAAGCAAGAAAATAAACAAGATGGCAGTATCACAAACCATTAGATGGAAGCCTTCCTGTGCCCCAACGCTCGCATCTCCTGACCGAGTAACCTGCTTCACACACGACACAAGTTCTAGTGAACACCGATTATTGATAAAATTAGCAACATGGGCAAACAAAATCAGCAATCAGCAGACCTTTCCCTTTTTAACCGCACTGCTGTGGTTTCTTTCCTTCGTGTTTGCTGCTCCAGCTCTTCTAGGAACCTTGTCTATACCAGTAACCTGGAGATCTGGTGCCCTCTCTTTAGAAGTATTCCTGTACTGATTCTCCTCCTCAATGCTCCCTGAGGTGTTGGGACAAGCACTGGTTTCGGCAGAGTTATTTAAACTCGCACATTGTTTCAGAGCTTCTCTTATGGCACAGAGTGCAATGTTGTAACTCTCCTGTGAAAGTGACCCCTCTTCACCTAGTATGATGGCTCGTCGACACAAGTCATTATAACGACGGACCTTACTTTGCACCTCATCCAATCTTTCACCAATGGGATGCCTGCTCAAAGCAGCATTTGTCCAACGTTGCAATACATATTTAGGTGGAATGCTGAACACACCTGACATTTGAAGAACAACAATAGCATGTCTACAAAGATAACCTTTGTATTCAAAAGAACGACATGAACAATAAATATCTGATTTTGATTCATTCCATTCCACCACATAACTCTGGTTGTCTTCAAAGTCCTTCACAGTATACGTTGTGGTTGTCTCATCCTGACTTTCTTTCTTAAGATGACAAGCAGCTGCTCCCAAAACCTCAACTTGGAATTTCCTGAAAATTTCATGCGTGTACACCAGTGACATTTGCTTCTCGAAAGGTGATGGAGATTTTAACTCTGCCGTTTCATGCCATGCATCAAAATCTGCCTTGGCTTCCTCTTCATACCTATCTTCAAGAATCATTTTGTATTGTTTTATAAACTCTCTCATCGATGTTTCTGCATGCACATATTTGTCATATGAAGAGGTCAAGCTTTCAGAGCGCAACATTGTAGACAAACCAGCAAAAGATATATCTCTCATGAAGGTAGGCACCCAATATTTGCGATCTCCATATAGAGATTGAACCCATTCAACCTCGCGAAGATTATATTTGTCGAGCAACTTCCACCATCTCTTTTCAAATTGTTCCTCGGTCCATGATTTAAAGATACATTTATTAAATTTTACCATAAAATTATCATGCCAAAGACTCAAGTATTCGAGCTGCCGAGGGATCTTCTCCAATATATGCCAGAGACAAAAACAATGGCATATTTGTGGAAAGACTGCTCCAATAGCTGCTTTTATGGCGTTGTTTTGATCAGTGAGCATTACTTGTGGAGCACGTTCCCCCATTGCCATATACCATGTTTGCAGCAACCAAACAAAAGTATAAACTGTCTCATCTGCTATCAATGCACAACCAAGCAATGTGGGTTGAACATGATGATTCACCCCAGTAAAGAAAACTAATGGTATTTTATACTTGTTTGTGATATATGTAGTGTCAAAACAAACTACATCATCAAAGTTTCTATAGTCTTCCATGCCTTTTGTATCAACCCAAAACAAGTTTCTCAACTGATGCTCTTCATTCAAATCAACAGCATAGAAGAACTTTGGGTTCTCCTCCTGCATATGCATAAAAAGGTCTAGTAATAACTGAGCATCTCCTGATTCTAAGACCAAACTCCGCCCCTTATCATGCTGATTTCTCATGTAACCCTCTAAACAATCCACATTTTGATACGCACCAAAAAGTTTGGAAACTGAAGATAGATTCTTTCGCCGTCGTATCCGGACTTCATTCTTAAGAGGATCATCATTTCTATGACTTCGAAAGAAGTGAACCTGGGCTGGTAAAAGCTCGTGATTGTGCTCTTTTACAAAACTATATATATACCATTTTCCATTCTGTCTTCTCTTCACATGCATGCTAGCTTTACAGCCAATTTTTGGGGAAGGTCGTGGATTTATGGCATCATCAGACTGCTGCTTATTCCCATACCTTATGCATGAGAATTTTGCATCAATGAATTCTTTTGATGACCTCGATCGCCTGCTGCTCAACTTAGCAGTACCAAAGCCTACAGACTTGGCATAATCTTTGTAAAATGAATATGCAGCTTCATGTGATTCAAATTCAATATCATCATGAGGTTCTGGAATTGCACAGGCTGCTATGACACTGGAATCCATTATTGTAGTGAGAAGATTCAGATCCACTTTGTATCCCCAATCTGTTCACATCAAGATCTGTAGTCCTCCATAAAGTATACAATACATGTTGCTCAAAATCTCCTCAGATGGAGATGGTATAAATTTTTTACTCGATGATTTCATAGCCATGGTACCTAAAACAAAAGAGCATGATTGGACAAACCACATCAGCAACAAATAAAGTCAACAAAGCAATATCCCATCCAAACCGTGCAAAGTTACAATCACATAGTAAACACACAATGCATCATAAAAGTCCAAATGAATTTATTGCCCAGCAACCAATTCAACACCAGTTGTTCACACAGATCCCCTAATTGCAACCTAACAATGCTTCAAGCTCATCTTTTTTTAACAAAAAATAATCACAGAGACCACAGCTCCCAACACGAAAAAAAAATGCAACAAAGCTCACGCCACTATAGTGAGATCATCCACTCGTTGTGCTCAATTCATCCATCTAACATATACTGGTTCATATCCAAATATTTTTCCTATCCCTTCTCCTTGCATTGCATTCCACTTCCATACACAACACACAATGCTCATAACCATTTAACACACAGAATAGAACCTTCGCATTTCACGGCATCCATCCCATTCCTGTTCTTCATTCCAACCATTCCCATTTATCTAGCTAGATTCATAAAATACCATATAATCTCGACATAACCATGCGATACAAATTCAACTTAATATTTATAATTTCTACATTAACATGATTCCTTCTAACCTTCAACACAAGCACCAATTTTTTAGCTATTTTTATCTAAAAGGCAAAACATTCGACATCTCTCCATCATTCCGCTCCTTAATCAAAAAAAAAAAAAAAACATGCCGTTTCAGCTCTAAACTCAAATAAGAACAAAACTTTCCGATAAAAATTCGCCAACCAATTATTTTACACAAATCTAAAAACAAACCCATCTCTTCTTTCCACAAGTTTGAACAAAAATGAAACTAAACATCTCAAAAACTTTCAAAAGAAGACTTAAGAACAGAGCTTGAGCTGGAAAAAAATCGACAAGTACCTGGAACTTGCTAAAGGGTTGAGTCCACACAACTCAAGTAGCTAAAGACTGAGTCTTGGAGGTTGAAAACGACCCGATTTTTGGAGAGACATGAAGATTTCGGTATCGGGTTAGGGTTTTCGGGCTGTGAAGGAGGAGAAGCAAGCGAGGATGGTCTCAGATTTTCCCGACGCTCTGTGCTTCGAGTGATATACCAAGCGTTTTTGTGGTAGTGACGCGTGGAGGTTAAGGGGTATTTTGCCGATTCTCTATATGAGAAGGTCAAGGGGTTTTTTGGAAGTACAGTGCGAGTGGCATTGCAAGTGGCTTTTCTTTTCTTCGCAACCATCCAAGTTCATCACCCTATTATAACATATAATCAGTTCGGTCCCTGAAGACAACCATCAAGTTAGTCACCCCAATACCATATAAGCATATTGGGCCCGGTCTTTGATCTTATAGGGTGTGGGGAGCAGATTTTCCAAGATAAAAATCATTTTTTTGAATGTAAAACTAATATTATTTAAAAAAAAATACTTGTTTTCCAAATATTTTTAATAAAGAATGTAAGACTAGTATTATTTTTTTAATTCATTGGGGGGGTTAAAATTTAATAGTTCTGATTTTATATGATTGATTTCATATTTTCCTCATGGTAGCTCATAAAAGGGTTCAATTTGCTAAACTAAATTCAAATATTGAAGGTGGTAGCCAACGGTCCAAAATTTGTATTGGAGTATTGGGCCTTCACCGTTTCTCTTGGGAGTGGATGAAAAGAATTAAGAAGCAAAATTTGGGGGAAGGAATGGGGTCATCTCTTATGGGCTTGTGGACCAATAGATATATTCTCTCACAGGCCTATATCTTTTCAGGAAGAAAAATAAGTTACGGTTACAGGATGATGAAGTAAATTATTATTATTTCTTTTTTAATTTCTTTTTGAAAAAGTCATTGATTTTGTCTCAGTAGAGTTTGGGCTGTTTTGATAAAGTCAATTGTCATTTCATCATTTCTACCCAAATCAATCAATTCTTTGTGTTTACTCAATTTAAATATTTAATGGAGTCAATACAGTTTCGTTCAGCTAAAATTTAAAATTTTTGTTTAAAAGTATTTTTTATATATATTTTCAGATTATTTTAATATACCAATATTAAAAGTGAATTTAAAAATTAACAAAAATATTAATTAATGTATTAGTTTAGTAAAAAAATAAAAACAAAACAGCTATATTTCTGAAGACCCGGAAATCACCAGTTTTTGGAGCCAAATCATCTGACAAAGACAAGTTCATTCACTACGGGCCATGTATTTTTCCTTTATTTGTTTTCTTTTAAGAATTTTGTAGGGAATGAAGAATACACCGCCAGCGCAAAAAAGTGGCTACACGTGATTGAGGCTGGTTTATTTGTTGTTGTTTCTTAAACTATATTTTATTTGAAAATATATTAAAATAATATAAAAATTATTTTTGATATATAAAAATATCCAAAATTATAATAAAAATATTTTTATTTTTTTCAAAATATGCAGATAAAAATTATATAAAAACACAAAAAAATAAAAAATATTTCTGAAATGAAATGAGAAATAGAATCTTCCATCTTCCTTGACCGCAATGTTATTTTTTTTTCCTGGTGGGGAAGTCTCTCCTGGGAGAAAAACAAAACACGGCATCTTATCCATTGAAGATTCGGTTCCGTGCCGATATGTTCATGCTTTAAATGTTGTCTTTTTGAGGAATATATTTCCGATGTTTTGTAGGAAAAAACTGGTTGAAGAAATGAAGTGCATGGAATCTTCACCTCGGAAACCAAGAAAATGTTTCCTTGCATCCTATCAATGCGTTGTCGTCCACTAATTTCATCACAATAAAAAAAAAATGATTCTCAAATTGAATTAAAATTATGAATTTAAAACTCACATCTCAATCTTTTTTGCGCATTAAGATTTTTATATATTATGCTATTGCTATTCCATTTGGTTCCACCGCATCCAATATCCTACATGAATGTTCTCAAACGTTGAAGGAACGAATCATTTTATTTTATTTCCTCTTCACCAATTTCAATTTAATTATTTATCAAAATTTCAGAAATTGTGGTGGATCGATTATCTTTCTTTTCAGCACTCACACCCATCTTAATCTAACAAAACCAGTACAGCTTGTCCTATATATCCATAACAAGAAGACTTTTATTATTTATTCCCATCCTCTAATCCCAGAAATGGGCATGATGCGATCAATATCTTGTAATTTATCCATGGCAAAAGAAAAAGAAAAAGAAAAGCAATAGTGGATCAAATATGTGGTTGTGTGGTGGAGGGCAATCATATGGTGCGGTACAGCTTCAAGAGCACGAAAAGACATCAATGGATGCAAGACAAAGATGTTTCTATTTCTCCTGCATGTCTTTCTCTGTAACCTCATAATCAACATTGACCATCTTTTCGATTCTTTTTTTCTTAATCTAACGGCCTTGAATAGAATCTAACAACTATATTTGTCCTGGAAGATGAGAAAGTCATTGTATATGATGAATAAAAATGGACCGTACGTTAATATTCGTTCCAGAAATATTTTTGAAAAATAAAATAATTTTTTATTTAAATTAATTTTTTAATTATTTTTATATACTGATATTAAAAAAATATATAAATCATTTTAATATTTTTTAAAAAAAAACTACAATTCTAAACAGGGTTTTTTTTAATGTCGGCATTAAATTAAAAGCTTATACCCCTTTTTCCCTGTACATGGAAAGATGCTGCTTTCTTTCTTTATCATGGCCGTGGAATGCGTTCATCTCTTAATGAATTATTACGTATATTCTTTTATTGGTATATATCATAGTTGATAGACCTGTTCAAGGAAAAATAGTTGATAGGTCAATTGTTTTTACTAAAATGATTTTGTTTTATTATCATTATTATTTATAATCAAGATTTGTTATATATTAAACTGATATGCTGGCCGTATACCAGTTTTAAATCGTGAGTTTTTCAAGATAACTACTACCCTATTAATTATTTTCCTTTATTTCTTTTTAGATTTTTGTAAGCAGTGAAGAATACACCGACAGCACTGAATTTTGCATGGCGTCGTGATCCTCTAATTTCATCACACTAAAAAATAATATTGATTCTCAAGATTATTATTAATAATAATAATGTCATGCGCTTCTATTTTTATTCATTTTATTTCCTCTTAACCCATTTCAATTTAATTAATTATCAGAATTTGTGGTGCATTGATTACCTTTCTTTTCAACAATCCGGGTCTCAAGTCTCACACCCATCTTAATCTAGCAAAGTGATCATCCATCATTTCCAGTTGTCCTATGTGTTAATTAATCTATATACACTGCAAAAAGACTTTTATTATACACTGCAAAAAGACTTTTATTAATTGTTATAGAATAATACGAGTTGATCTGCCCGCTCCGCTGGGCTTTTTTATCAATGTAGAAAATTGAATGATTTTATAAATATTGTATTTTGTTATTTTAATATTTACTTAGTATAATTATAATTGTTAAAATCTGTTAAAAATAGTTTTTTTCAACCAAAATGTGATTGAATATTGCTATTGCTAAAAACTTTTTGATAAAATTTGTTAGAAAATTTGCTAAGAAGGTGAAATGATTCATTAGAAATTTATTGTCACGGATACTCTGGTTTAAAAAAAAATCTCGGTTAAAAAAGAACAACTGACTTGGACAGTAAAAAATAAAAAATACATGTGAAAAAAGGTCACCGTTTCTTAAAAGGAAAAAAAAAAGAGTCTAAAATATAAATTTAAATTCAAAGTCAATTTTTTTGTATAAGACTTATTCATCATATTATTATATTCAATATATTTAAGAATACCGATATTAATTTTTTTTGCAAGAAATCGTAGGTTATTTTTTTTCTCTTTATATATTTTTAGGCGATAATATTAAATAAATATTAAACACATATACTTAGTCTCACATACTATATAGTGTGATCGAAATGAAAAGTGATTTTTATAGTTTTTTAATTGTAGATATATTAGATAAATTTGTAAAAAAAATATGAGTTTTATGTCTTCCCCATTAATATTAGATATGACATATTACAAATACAAATATTGCAATTTTTTTAAAAAAAGAACTATAAATTTTTTGTGTGCTATAATAATTTATTTGCTCTCTAAAAAGAACAGTGCAGTCGAAACAGAAAGTGCCTAGTATATTTTTTAATTGTAGTAATGTAGGCAAATTTGTTTATCTTTTGTTATTTTGAGTTATATTTTTTCCCGGGTAATATTAGATCTTAAATATTAAAAATCCATTTTTTTTAAGAAATCAACTTGAACAAAAGAGCACAAAATTAAAATTCAAAACAATTTTTTTTATAAGATTTATTCATCATATTATTATATTAAATGTATTTAATAATGCTGATATAAATTTTTTTCCTGCAAAAAATCTGAGGTCATTTTTTTTTCTCCTTATATATTTTTAGGCGATAATATGCAATAAATATTAAAACATATAATAATGACTTGTTTGCCATTTCAAAGAAACAATGTAATCGAGACAAAAGTGACTTGTATCGTTTTTTAATTGTAGATAATCTAGGTAAATTTATCTATTTTTTGTTCTTGAGTTGTCTTTTATCTCCAGTAATATTAGATACAAAATGATAATTATTATTATTGCAAAAACATGGTAGTTTAAAAAACTAAGAATAATAAGAATAATAATAAAAAGAAAAAGAATTTAAAAAAAAGGTACAGTTGCTTTCCCAAAAAAACAAAATAATTAAAATAAAAAAGAATTATAATAAAAAGAAAAAGAATTATAATAAAAAAAGAAAAGGAAAGCAACTGGGTCGAGTTGCTTTCCCAAAAACACAAATGAAAATTCGAACCCTGCACGCTGGACTTCAAGCGTGCAGGGCGAGCCGCTTGGCCACAATGCGTCGTATTGTTCTCTTCCATCATTAATGTTATAAAAGGAATATCTGTGGAAAAAAAAAAGCAAAGACAGGTGCACATACGCGCGCGGAGCAAATGGGAAAAAAGCCAGTCCACAGTAACATTGTGTCTGAAGCTACAATGACGACCCCGAGCTGTTTTAGCTCTTTTGTTAATAAATTAACCTAGACTATCACAACTTAAATTTTTAGATAAGATAGTTTTTTAACATAATATCAAAACCTTATTAATTTAATAGTCATAAATTTGAATCTTATTAGCTCCATTTTATTTAATAAAAATGAAGTACAAGGTTGTATAGACCTATGAAAATTTCAAACCCAAATTTTGTTTTATTTGAGATTGTTTATTAAAAAATAATATAAATTATATTCTAAAATTATGTATATCCACTCAACTTTTTATACAAGATGGTTACTTATCATTAATTAATTAATTATTTATCTTCGAGGAAAATGGGCATGATGCGATCCATATCTTGTAATTTATCCTTTGTTAAAAACAAAAAAGAAAAGGAACTAGTTGCATCAGACATGGAGTTGTCTTGTAGCGCAGCCAATGTGCGGTACAGCTTCAAGAGCATAAAATACATCGATGGATACAAGATATAAAGATGTCTGCATTTCTCCATCTTGTGTTTTCTCTGTCACGTTGTCGTCAACATTTATCATCTTCTGGTTGTCCGGATTGAAATACAAAGATAGCATTCTAGTGTTAAAGTATAGTTGTTAATAAATTTTGTAGGTTAATTCTGATAGCTTAGAGTCTATAATCTTGTTAGGATGGGTGTTTTAGTTAAATCAAGTAGAAATTGACTACTATCGACCCAAACATGTTAGCATTAATAGAGATTTTTAAAAGAAAATAATGATATTTCAATAAATAAAAAATGTTTAATCTGGTGATTTGCAAATTAATTTAACAATCTAATAATTCAAAATCAAACCGGATCTCAACTATATATTATATGCTGCTGCTACAAGACAGGAAAGACATCGCAGAAGATGAGTGAATATGTACCGTGAATCTTTATATATATATTATTGTCGGCATGCATTGAATTGGCATCGAGGAGGTGCTCCAAGTTTTTCAAGATGCATGTCATTGGTTGTAGTGACAAGTTAGCCAAACAAGGCTTGAGTTTTGTCGAGAAAATATCACAAAACTCAATCATCATTTAAATCTTTAAAGTGAACTTGTATATATATTTTTTTCATTATTATCCAATGTGACTATTCCAAGATTTCATAAACTTTATGATAAAAGTAATTACCTGCCCGGTGTTGTTGTAATTAGTATCTTGTTATAGCATTTTTATGGAAAGATATTTAATAAAATAGTATAATTGAGAAAGTCATACATAATATCTGTGACTTGTTACTTATAGATGATAACACTCGATTCTCTCTAAATTATAAAACTATTTGCTTAAAAATAAATTTAGGGGTGAGGAGAGATGTTTCTGTTCGATGATGAGTGGTCTGGTTTGTAATTTCGTGTAAGGAAATGAAAAGGTGTCAAAGGACACGAGAATTGTCTCGTGGAAATTAATCTGTGGGTGTAAAAACTGGTAGAGAAAGTAGAAGCATAAAGATGGAAAAAGCAACTCTAAGCTTTCCCCAAGTAGGCAGGTACTCAAGCAGCAGGATGTGGGAGCTAGAAAAAGCACTTCCCACGGGAATTTCAAAAGGGACCTGCACATCTTATACAAAAGAGGAAAATATTCGGTGTTACGTGGCTATTACGTGTCTGTTTAAATATGGTTGATTTTATTTTTGAAAGTTATTTTTATTTAAAAATTTATTAAAAAAATATTTTTTTATTGTAGTTCCTAATTCGTGTTTCACAAAAAAAAAAACCTTTGGACAATATTGTCCTCAATTTTGTTTTTTTGAGAAAAACAAGCGATGATTAAAAAAGGGACACAGTGGACTTTTTGGTTTGATTTTTCTACCGAATACTGAGTATTAAAACAGAAAATTCCCTCCCAACACTATGGGAGACATGGCAAAACAATAATTAGATCTATTTAATTATATTTTTTTTCAAATAGGAGAGCGACAAGTTTTTTTTATTTTTTATTGAGAGAATAAAGTATATATAGAAAGCTTCAGTAGTTTATTTTTATAGAAAACTACTAAAGGTAGGTGCCCTGCTCTACTTTTCTTTTTTTTATTATTAAATGGACCATGCTCTATTGATGCACGCTTAGGTGTGACCTATGGGGTTGGATTTTTCTTGATAATTCATGGGTTTATTTACGAGCATAAATTATTAGTCTAAGATTGATATGTTTTTTTTAGAGAAAAATAGTGAAACTTACTGACCCGTTATAATTACTTTACAAAACTTAAATTAACTCGGGTTAAATCACTTAACCCGCGATCTGTTTTAGATCTCGTACTGAATTAGCTTTTAAATTACATTTATAATCTAATATTTTTAGTACATGATTAGTCATGTGATATTGATAAAAAAAAAATTATTTCAAATTATCACCTACACCGACCATGTATTTGATCGTCCTTGATGTTATATAAATAAAAACAAAAGTAAGCCCTTCACCTACCTTTTTTTTTAAAGGGAGTTTGGCCTCCAAAAATATTGCACCTTGATTTTGGGTTCGGTTCCTCGTAAACCTAAAGAAGAATACATCGAGACAATCTATTCTTAAGTTGTGCCAAAAGGGTACTAAAATAAACTCTTTATTCTATGTTGTTCATGGCCAATGGTTCTCTCTGCTAAGTTTACTTCTCATATTTATCTCAAATTAAAAACTATATAAAAATAGCTAAATTGATCGAGTTTCTTTCACACGAGACTCTAAATAATCACTAGAAGACAAGCCTCAATTTGAGCGGAGTGGGAGCACTATGATCTCAAGACTTTATTTTATTTTATTTTATTTCCACTGACCACACAAAGTGGTACCATATAATAAAAGAAAAAGTTTTTTATTATTATTTTTTTCATTGCATATCTTTTATACGTGAGAAGCGATATCTTGGCATGTGCAAATCTTAGGGTCCATAAAAAATAAATAGTAGCAAAAAACTAAAAATCAGTGCCAGCAGTGCTGACGCGAACAAGGTCGCCTTTCTATACGTGCCCTGCTGCAACCGCACTGGACCAACCTCCATCATTTTGGGAGAGCTTTCTGTCAACGTTTCGTCCTTGTAGTAAACTTGAGAGCTCCCTCTTTTATTGCAAAAATCATCTTTTTTTCTTACCTCCACCATGGATGATTTGGTGGGTTTTTTTTTTTGAAGAGATTCGTATAAAACATAAATGGAAAAAGTTGAGCTTCAATGTTGATCAATGTAGGGATCAATCAAGATATAATTGTTAAAAATAAATGAATATACAAAGTTATTCGGAAAATACCCTCGTTGTTAAGACCCATAAAGATATAGCTTTTAAAAATTAGATCTTGATTGATCCCTACATTGATCAACATTGAAGCATGGAAACCTCCCATGTTCACCGGAATCATGAGAGCATATATGGAAACAATTGAGCTCATTATAGACATAAGAGTTCAACCTCAAATTATGCCAAAGCTTAAGGGTTCACCAGATTAAAGGAAGATTATTTTATGATTTTGTTAGCACTAATCTTGACTTTGTTGCATGATTGATCACCAATACTGAATGCATAATTGAGTCGGCTGCTCACATGATCCATTTCCATAGAAGCTTGGATTTATTCCTAGCACGATTGCTTGAGTTTAAGAAAACAAAAGAAAAGGAGATGATAACATATGAAGCTCACCTGCCCCCAAAAAGGTAGGTTTGGACTTTAGAAAATTACATAAGAATTAATTAATTAACTTCCATATGTGCCCTTTTTTTTGCTTTTCTAGATCTAAATATATCCCAAGTCAAAGTACAAATCTTACCCCACACCCCACTTCCAAGCCATTGAATTTTGATTTCATAATCATCGTAGATAATTTCATGGTAAAAAATTTAAGATCAAAAAATTTGTTTTTTTTTTTATCTCAAGTTCAAACCATGTAGTTGATCACAGGTTCGGCCATTGTAGTTGTTAATATAATAATTACTAGAGACTTACATGATCATTAACTTTATAAACTTTGAGATTAATTGAGGTGCATGCAAGTTAGTCCAAACATCCATGTTAATAAAAATATAATAACTAATGAGACGATTTGATATATTTTTTGTATTTGAGATTTTAGAAAATAGAAACATGAAACTTTGTGTGTATTGAAATCTTTTATAGAGAAAATAAAACCACACATGGACTCCGAGATTTAGATGATCCCCCTCCTATATATCTTTTTTTTTTTTGAAATTTCCAGAACTAAGCCCATCGCAAGCGTTGAAACTTGCAAGCCCTCATGCCATGATACATAATCTACCTTCCCGAAAGCGTATCGTCTATCAGAAGTTAGCTTGATTTTTGCATCATACAAAACAAGTAGACCCTAGAAAGGTGAGCCGAAATTCTTTTAATTTTTTTCTTGGAACTAGTAAACTTTAAAAAGTATATTTCAAGTCTAATTATTTTATAATTTTACAAAAATTAAATATTTTAACTCCAACTCAAAAACTAAAATCCTATGTAATCATACCATAATCTTTTTTCTTATCGTATAGTAAAAAAAATTGTAAGAATAAGAAAAACTCATCATAAAGAGGGACGTGTAGAATCATTTCAAAAAGTCTTTTATGACATTTTTGTTACTTTGAGTCACGAATTCATGAGATAGGCAGTACAAAAATTAATTTCTCATCATAAATGAAGGCAATTCATAGCTACAAGAATTCAATGAGAAAGTCTGGGTGGGACAGGGAAATTTGTGGGTTGAATATTGATAATTAATTTGAATGCTAGCAGAAATAATGAGTTCATTATATTTAACCTTTTTCTTAATAATTCGTTAATATTTTCGTGTTTATTTTAAATAAATGCTAAATTTACTAAAATAATCAAGTTTTTTTTTTTAAAAAAAAACTATGAAATCAGCACATCGATTACCTTTTAAAAGGGTATGAATCTACAAGGATGACATACACTTCTGAATATTTCAATTAAAATTGAAATGATGATGGAATTTATCCATAAGAGAATACAAACAACGCATTAATTCTAATGAATCAAACTTAACTTTAAGAGGTTTGAATTTTTTTTCCATGGCAAAAGAAATACTATGACGCCATGTAGTTTGTTTGTATTTGGAAACGAGTTTAAATGCATTTTAAAATATATATGTAGAGCTTAGGGAAATATATTAAATTGATATTTTATCTCATAGCTACTCCTCATTCAATAAAAATAATAAACTATATCTTATACTTTTTAAAATGTTGTTTTAAAAAATTATATGTTATTTGTTTTTGCAATTTTCTCGGTGAATATAAAATATTTACAATCATTTTTTTAAAAAAATTAATCTATTCATTAAAAAAAATACAATGATTCATTTATGATATCATTCAACAATTTGTATCGTTATTATCATGCTATCATCAACAATACTCTTATCGCCACCGCACAATCATCATCATTCTATTTTTATTATTTTTTATATTAATAATTATCAAATATTTTATATATAATACAAAAAAAATGCCCTTTTAGACCATTTTATGATTTCAAAAAAATCATCACACATCTTTAAAAAAATTATATATGAAAAAATATTGAAACTTATTATTAATATCTACGTGAAGTTAATGTAATCGGCCTTTTTTTGTTCCTCTCCCAAAAGTTATGGTTATTTTGTAATAAATAAACAAGGAGGGCATTAAGGTCCAAAAAATCACTATCAGCAAATTTGATGGACTAGTAATCTCTAATCTTTTCTTGATTCTCGTGTGCCATACTCACAGAAGAGGAAGGGAAATGACTTTATAATTAATTTTGATTTCTTTAATATTTCAAGTTTCAACCAAAAGAAATTCAGTCTCTCCCTTCACTCAATGGCATTGACACCACCTCTTCCACCACCTTCACCCATTTGAAGCATTCCTTAGAGAGGGCTTTGAGCTTGTCCTGTTCTTGTTCTAGAAAGATAAGTTCTTCTTTTTTTGAGTGGCTTCTCTTTGTTTTTAATGTTACCTTCTTGAGTGAAGCTGACTTCGTTTCATCCTAAGAAAAACGGGTTGTTTTCAGATTTGACAAAAACTATTGTTTGTTATGAATTCAAGCAGGATTTCATCTTCCTCCCTGTTCTTGCTCTAATTCCTGTTTCAGTAGAAATCTCATGGGTTTGCTTGGTTTTGTCTCTCGTTACTTCTATTCAGCTTCATGATTTGTGAGTCTTTGTCTTTGATCTGATTTGGAGCAAATAAAGAAAGAAAGCAACTGAGCTGCCTTTCTTCTTAGAAACTATATTAAAAAAAAAACAGGGGGTTCAATGGAATCAGATCTTCAACACCAGCATCATTTTCTTCATGGTCATAACCAGCACCAGCAAACTCATCAGAAACAAATGAATCCTGGGTTGACAAGATATCAGTCTGCACCAAGTTCATATTTTTCAAGTAATTTAGACAGAGACTTCTGCGAAGAGTTTCTCAATAGGCCAACAAGCCCTGAAACAGAAAGAGTTTTCGCCAGATTTTTAGCCAATTCTGGTGGCAATACAGAGGATATATCAAGTTCAAGTCCTTGTGAGATAAAGCAAGATTCTCCAGTCAGAGAATCAATCTCACAAATTAACCAGCAACCCCAGATAGTGGCTTCAATGAATATTCATAGCAGTGATACCAGGCTGCATCAACATCATCAGCAGCAGCAGCAACAGAGCAGTTACTCTGCCTCACAGGGTTTTTATCAAAGTCGATCAAAACCTCCATTACCAGATCATAATTCAGGTTCTGGTATGAATTATAGATCAATGAATTCAATGGGACTGGAGAGGTTGCCTTCCGTGAAGTTTAGTAGTGGGAACAATTCGAATCTAGTTCGACACAGTAGCTCACCGGCAGGGCTTTTCTCCGACATAAATATTGAATTTGAGAATGGTATGTCAAGTTTGACTATTTGTTTTGATACTTTTTTGTTTCAGTCCTTGGAAGATTGAGGAAAATAAGAAGAAAGTGTTTGATTTGATAAAAAAAATTAAGGCATTGTGTTAGCCTGTACCTTTTCAAGTAACCCATGAATAGAATGGACGGAAAGCAGAGAAAAAATAGAAATTTTAAATTTTCTGTGTTAGGAATGGACAGTTTCAGTTAAGTCAAGTGCAGTTGGTTTTTTGATTGAACTCCTTTTCTGATAAGTAATCATTTGAACTAGCAAGTGGGAGTTAAAAATTTTTTGAAACATCAACGGGATTTATTATTTTTTATACTCCCAAGTTGCTTGATTCATACTGGCTATATGAGAGTGAGTTTTCTGTTTCTATCTTTGATGTCACTCGGTTTCTTGTTTAGAGTCTTGATTGACTAGATTTACGAAAACGGGACAAAAATAATCTTAGGATATGGCAGGCTATGCTGTACTGAGAGGTATGGGAGATCCTGGAGCAGGTAATAGAGACCCAACTTATTCTTCAGCTGGTAGGCCACCTTCTTCTTCAGGGATAATGAGTCCAATTGCTGAAATGGGTAACAAAAACACGGGAGAAAATAGCCCAGACAGTGGTGGCTTAGGTGAAGCTCCTGGCAATGATTATGTCTCAAGTTACCCTATTGGATCATGGGATGATTCGGCTATGATTTCTATTGATTCAAAAAGACACCTTACAGATGATGACAGAATACTTTCTGGTCTAAATTCATCGGAAACTCAGGTACCACAGTTTTCTATAGTAGCATGTGTTAATTCTTCATCTATCTTAACAATTTGCATGTGTTCTAGTTTTAAGGATAATGAAATGGAGAACATGGATACTAGTTTGATAGGATCACTTTTGCTCAAGATCTTTTTTATTTTACACTAGTTATGGTTGTTTAGCAGAATGAAGAGGCAGGAGACCGCCCTCCAATGCTGGCGCATCACTTGAGCTTGCCAAAAACATCAGCAGAAATGGCTACCATTGAAAAGTTACTGCGATTTCAAGATTCTGTACCCTGTAAGATCAGAGCCAAGCGTGGTTGTGCCACCCATCCAAGAAGCATTGCTGAGAGGGTAAAGTCTCTTTAGTGCATTTCTTAGCCATTATTTTTACTTGGAGCTAAGCATTGTTCTGGGATCTTTAATCTCCACAGTTAACACCAGCAGCTTTCCCCTTAATCACCCTTTTTGGATTAATTCTAGATGTCCTTACTCCTAATAGATGTGAATTGTATAGGTGAGAAGAACTAGAATCAGTGAACGGATGAGGAAACTCCAAGACCTTGTACCAAACATGGACAAGGTAGAATCTTTCACTAGCACTTCCTTTTTTCTATATCTGTGCTAGTTTTATTTAAGCTTGGATATTGTTTTGTTTCCCTATTTGCAGCAAACAAACACATCAGACATGCTGGATTTGGCCGTTGACTACATTAAAGACCTTCAGAGACAATTCAAGGTATGCTACAACAATGGATTTAAACCAAAACCCTCTAGTAAAACACCATCTTATGCTCAAATTGCACTTCTGTTTCATTCATGTTTCATGTTCTGTTTTCCAGGCACTTTCAGAGAATCGTTCAAGATGTACATGCGTCAACAAGCAGCAGCCCTAGCTAAAAAACTAAAGTTGTAAGAATTGGTTTGTATGTATAGAACTAATAAGAATTCGCAAGACAAGAGATAAAGGTGATTCTTGCACCGAAAAAGATGAAGATACTGCTTAGCCATAGGCTACTTATTATGTTGGGGTGGGCGAGTGAAGCTCCAAAGTGCATTGAAAGCTAAATGTGAGATTCATCCAACCTAAACACTATAATGGTTATTGATGAAGCAATAGAAACTTAGCTGGCATGCATGTTGTAACACATTGTTCTAGTTTTTGCAACTTTAACCAGATTAAGGAAAATTTATGTTCTACAAAAAAGAGATAGATAGTTGTGGTGGTGGTGGTGGTGCTGCTGCTGCTTTTGATAATTTTCCCTCCTCTCTCTTCTGCTGAAAAGAAGATTTGAACTTTACAAGTTTTTGACTTGAAATCAACAGTGGTGGTATCAATGACTGCGTCATTTCATAAACTTGGAAGCAGGTGGGGACTACTTTTCCTTCTATCGATGCACTTGATTGAAGATTTTGTGAAATCTTTGTCATCCAATTTAAGGCTCAATGGGATCGATGAAGCTCCACCACCCACTCTTTTTTGTCTTGTTCGGGTCAGCGCTACAGATTGCAATGTGTTCTTTCCTATTCTGGACCTTGTCCCTCTATATTCCCTTGTGGGAAGGGAAGGTCCAGGTTAAGTGTATCCACTCCTCCTCTCCACCACTAGGGTTCCTAATCTTGAATTACGAAGTGGACGGGGAACTCATTGTTGACAAAGTAACCCTACAACTCCATTGTCAATGCCTAGATGTTTATCATCCATATCCCCCGTGTCCTTTAGCATCCGAAAAGAGGGCAACAATAGCTAGGATGTCAAAGTTACACCCGGTAGCTGGTGTTTGGTTACTGCTGAGGCAAAGACTTTGAAAACAGAGGAGATATGTCTGCTGTTCTTCGTGTATTAAAACTATCTTATATATTCGTATTTTTGAAAAAATAAATAAATCTCTTAACTAACGTGTTGTTCTATTGCCACCAGAAAAAAAAGGGTTAGATCTGGATCTAGATCTTCAAAAAATGGAAGTTGCATGGATCCAAAGATCTACCTTTTATGTTGATCCTTATCTTCCTGAGAAACTAGCCATCATCGACAGCGATTTTCTATACCATTTCTTGTATCTTGAGTCACGTTGGATTTTGTTTATGACAAGAGTTGTCTTAAACGCTATGTTTTCCGACGTGTTGTTTAGCACTCATCTAGAGAGAGAAATTTGTTGCTGTGAGGTAGAAGAGAGTATTTGTCAAGAACCAGTTATCTTTTCTTTAATTCTTTATTATTTGTTTTAATAATAATAATAATAATAATAATTTTATTGATAATAATAATATAAATAATGACGACAATGATCTATTCAAATAAATCCTTATGTAAATTAACCTTTTTATGTGGTTACTCTATTAAACACAATTTCATTATACTTGTTATATTATTTCCATCTGCATCCATTCTATTACCATTAAAAACAACTAGAGAGATTGGTTTGCGTTTTTTAAATTTTTTTAAATTATTTTCATGTATCAATATAAAAAATATTTTTTAATAAATAAAATAATATATTATTTAAAAATAATAATTTTTTTCCAGAGAATCCTAAATCACAATCTCATAATCAATTATAGCTTGTTTGGGAGTGTGGTTGTGGTAGTTTTTTAAAATGTTTATCATTCCGAAATACATCAAAATGATATTTTTTTAAAAAAAATATCATTTTTGAAATCAACAGATCAAAATAATTTGAAACACATAAAAATATATTTATTTAATTTTTTTTTTTTTTAAATTCAGCCAAAAACTAGTTGTATAACAATTTAAAAAGGTAATTACTCACGAGTTAACATTGACAAGAGATGTCTTGTCGTGTTTTTCAGCATGTCAAATCACCTCACGTGGCATTATTTTAGTGGCTAATACTAGATAGAGAGAGAGAGTTGTTTGTGGCTGATGAGGAAGGACCCATTATTGATTCCTTACTTTCAATAATTGCATGTATCTTGAAATTTATTTTCTTCGTTCAATGTATACCACAAATGTTTTTCTTCATTAAAAAATAAATAGAATGGTAGTTTGTGGGTTTTTTCTACAACTTGCATTAAAAATATTTAAAACTTAAATGTACTTTCAACCACCTAATTACCCGCGGCTTGAAGGGCAAAAGGAGGAGAGAGTTTTTGGATTTTTTTATTTTGATTTACAGATATTAAAAATATATTTTTAAAAGTAACTGCTAGTACAAATTAAAAAATTATCTAAATATTAATATGTATTTAAAGGTATATGAAAAAAATAGTTATTTTTATTTTTTATTACATATAAAAAAATTAATTTGATGTTATTAGTTTTTTTATTTATTTAAAAGGAACATTTTTTTCTATTCTATTTCCCCCCTAGTATTATTAAAGTCTTTTAGTTTTTTTATTTAGAGTTATAATATCTTTTTAACAAGTATACTTTGATAAATAATAATTAATTTTTAAATCTAGTAAAATTAGGATCCATTAAATGGTGAAGAGAATTGAAAATTGAAAATCTCATTGGAGAACCGGGATCCCCACATCATGTGTTCATCACCTCTCTCTCACACAAAACACCATCTCTAAATTTATCATGTGTTTATCGCCATTTTTTCTTATCTTTTTTTTTTAATTTGTAGAAATAAATTAGCAATATTACTTTCTTTCCAAATAAATAAAAACAATAGGCCCTTATAAAAAAAATAATGAAAAGGGCTCATGGGCTTATTCAGAACTTTCGAACTTTAGGAAGTAGCCAGAAAAATAGCCGATAATGAGTGAGTTTCTTTCTTCCCTACCGCGTAGATTTTGTCCCAGAAAGAAAGAACAGCAGTGACTCTGTAATGGCGCCTTGTCTCTTCCGACCACCAGTTCTGCTCCTTCCGTCGCTCTCTACTGAAGCTCCTCCTCCTCCTCCTCCTCTGAATCATACATGCAAGAAGAACATGTAAAGAAGCTTTCCTATCTGTGCCAGCAGGTTAATTTATGGCTAGATTCTTAGTGTGTGGCTTTCCTTGGAGTATTTCAGGGATCAAATTTATAAATCTTGAGAAGTAAATTTCAGAATTTTCCGTCATAATTAAGAAAAGACAGGCAAAAGGGAAACAAACGTACGTGAGATTTTCAGAAAATGTAACCTTATAGATATAAAAATTGAACTTAAAGTAAGGCTAAGCTTTGCCAAATGGATAGAACAATAAAAGCATAGAGTAGTTTTAAGTACATTTTCTCATTATTTTTGCAGGTTCGTTAGCGATGTGATGGGACTGAGTAAATATATTTATTACTTGAATGTATGGTTGTGGTTATTTTTTAAAATGATTTTTATTTAAATTTTATTAAAATGATATTTTTTTATTTTATAAAAATTATTTTTGACATTTATATATGAAAATAATCTAAAAACATCATTTTTTAAAATTTAAAATGAAAATAAAAATAAATGTTTTTTTTATTTTTTAAAATATTTTTAAAACATAGTGTCAAACACTTAATCTGAAAAGAAAAGAAAAAGCTAGGTAGGAAAAAATATCCAGTTTTTACAATATATTAGGTTAATTTATGTAGAGGATCCTGATTAGTTGGATTCATTGTATTTGGATTACCTAGATCGTTTAAGTATAGTATAAATGTATTTGAATAAGATGGGCATGTCCAATCTAAAAAGAGATTAAACAACATATTAAAATCATAAATAAAACACTTAGTGTTTTCAAGTAAAAAATATTTTGAAGCTCAAAGTACCACAATGTCGTGTTAGAAATAATTAACGAACACATTTAAAATCATATTAAATATGTATTTGAGAACAAAATAAAATGAGTTCTATTTCACGCTTGTTTTTTTAGCAGAAATGTTGTGGGGATTTGATCTCTAACATAAATTCTTTAACACAAAACATTAATGTGATTTGAATAAATTATAGGTGAACAAAAATTTTGAACCATAAAATAATATTTTTTCTCTCTTACTAAATAGACTTGGGCTTGGTCCACCTAGCCCATTATTTTGTCAGTTCCATAAATGTTTATAATTTGATTAGTTTTCCTAAACTTATTTCAACATTGTATGCACTAAAAATCTTACAGGTCTAACCCATGACTCAAACTCTTTATGATAAAATAAATACTTTTTATTATTCCCAGACCTAAATTAAATTTATTAGACTCGGATCCAAGTTAAATTGAAAATACAAACAATCCAGATATATTTTATAGCTCTCAATTTAAAACACTTCCAACTAAGGTGATATTGTTTGAATTTTGAGAAGATTATTGAACAAAGTCATATTGCACCAAATGAGAATTAATAAAATCCTATAGACAAATAATTGATCATTAACAACAATAGAGTTTGATAAAAAAAAGAAGAGACATTGATACATGAAACAGTGTTCAAAGTTTCGGAGATGGGTTGATGGTATGGTTCCATCAGCATCGAAGGGATGGTGTTAAAGTTTTGTTTGCCCGATGAAGAGTTCCATTAAGATGGAAATGGAGCTTCCTAACATGATCAAATAGTTTGGTAGATACATGGGTTTCTGTTGATGATTTCATGAAGATTTAATCCCAGCTGATTCATTTTGTTTTCTAATTCAAAATGTCATGAACTTATTTTCAATTTCAAAAATTGATTAGGAGATACAAAATCTTGCTTGAAAGAAATTACATTTTCACAGTCAAACACACATCAACTCACCTAACTCTTACCGTGCTTTAAGAAATACCCTTAAATCTCTCAAATTCAAATTCTGAAGGGAAAAAAAACCCCAAGAGTCACCTCAAGTCCTAGCATGCCTGTTCATCCTAGAAGAAGAAGGACACGTGTCGAAAACCCAGTTACTACAGCCGACGTTTAACATCCATAACTTGAAGAAATGCATTCCCTCTCAAATGACAAAATTTGAATCCATATAAAAACAAATATATAGAAACAGATTCAATGCCCACAAAATAAATTCCAACGTTCGAAAATCACGAACTACCCTGCAATCACGCACTTTTGTCTTCCCTTCTCTTCATGGAACAAGAAGAGCAAGCCGACTATGCCACCCACCTTCTCGGCTCCCCCACCGTCCCGGCTCAAGTGGCTCAGCCGCCTTCATTTGTCACTCTCTCCCCATTCCCTCCAATCTCAACTCCCTCCTCCCGCCGCCGGATCTCGAGCCAGTTCACTCCGAGCCGAGCAGTCCCATTGACTCGGCGGCTGGCTAGGGTGTCTTTGCAAGGGCGGCTTGTGGATGCTGAGGAAGCTAGCTCGGCTAAAGCCATTGGGTTGAGCTGGGAGGCGGGTGTGGCTTGGGAGCTGTTTACTCCTGCTCAAAGGTTTTTGATTGTTGCTGTTATTGGGGTTGCTGTTTCTGAGTCTAAGAAGAATAGGATCATTAATCAGCTCAAAAAGTCCGTGGAGCTTAGGGTTGGTGATTTTAACTTCATTTTATGAATCGGTTTTGTTGGTTTTTGGATTTTGGAAATTGGGCTTGCGTCAAAAATTAATCTTTTAGTTTTTGAGTGTGAACTGTAGGTTTGGTGCGTGATTTTGAGTGAAAGGTAGGAACTTTAGAGGGTGTTTGGTGTTATTTTGATGGCTTAATTTGTTTTCTCTGATTTTAGTAAGGAGTGTTTGTTTTAATTAATGGCTTTGTTTATTAATTAGTTTTATCTATTCTGCTTTTGAAAGTAGTTTCTTTAACTTTAGAGCTTTGATATGATTGGAGTATTAAAAAGATATGGTTTAATGCCAGATTAGATTAATTGATTCTTAATGAGTGATTCCTTTGTAAATGCTGGTATTCTATGTTGATAGTTAAGACCAGCAGTTACAAATATTAGACTCCAGATATCATGGTTGAAATTATTTTTGAATTTTGAATCCACTGGTATGAATGTTCATATCTAGTGCACAGCTCTCTCCAACCCCACTCTTGTCCTGTTGCTCTTTGATGGTATCACTTTTTGTTTGAATGTGAGCAAGATTCAGATAAATTCAAAGGATGTAAAGAACGTTCTTTTAGGTTGTAGCCATGAGATATGTCTGATAAAATGCTCTGTACCAAATGCTGGTTTCAGGATCAGGTGCTATCAAGCATGCAGCAGAAGCTGGATGATCTGTGTGATCAGTTAAGTAGCATTAAAAACCAGGCAGGAATCAAGGCCAATGCATCTTTCAACAACAGCAAGAATATAGAACCACCATGTAACGATGTTTTTGGTTGTGATAAAATTAAATTCGTTGACTGTGGTTGTTGGCATTGTGATCAACACCATGACCTGCTTGCTGGTTTGATGGTGAGAGCCATTTAATATAGATGCTAAGTTTTTTTTCTTTTGGTCTTTTGAGTAATTATAATCATAGAATCAGATTGTGCCTGCATGCCCAAATACTATATATTGTTAATTTTGTATCAGGGGAGCTCTGTTGTCAAATTGTCTAAAGGTGATGAGGTGCTGCAGTACAAAATGCCTTTCATAAATGAGGTGGAACAAGAAGAGCGCCGCATGTCAGATTTGTCAGATTTGGCTTCAAGTGTTACATCTGCAGCAGAAATGCAGGTGATGGAAGATTCAGAATCAGTAGATATTTCTTACAGATTTTTCACTTGATAACATAATTTGCAAGATCAGATTACTGTTAATAACCCCGGAAATTGGTCTTAAGTTTGCATTTCAGTGACCTCATGCTTGTGCCTCTATAACAGATGAACACTTACGCAATAGACCAAGACGCGATCAATCTAAAGAGAGAGTGTGAAGAGAAGGATGCCACCATTAAGGAGCTAAACAGTATTCTTCAAACAAATAATATGGCAGGTTCCAAGGTATTTTGGACTCGTGAACAATATTTTTCAACTATGTTTTCTTTGCCTTTTCCAGTCACCGTATTTCTATCTGATTTATTCTCCAACACTTCTTTTTTCCCATGATAATAGAGAATAGCTGGGTTGGAAGATATCATACGCAGGAAGAACACAATGATCACAAGACTTAGGAAGGACATGATGGTATTAGAGCAAAAGGTAAGAAATCAGTATTAGCAAAACTATTTTGAAGGGAGTTGGAAGCAGGGAAACTTGATTTGAGAAGACGTGTATGCTTTGTGACCTCGCATTTCTTTCTTTTTCTTCATTCTTGTCATATATCACATTTTTCTTTTAAGTACTCAGTACACAAATTGACAAGTGTATACACTCCCTTGATGTGAGAGTATGAGGTTCTGATGTCCTGCAAAAGACGAAATCAGAATACAAAATGTCTTCGCACATTAAAATTGAAATACACAGGCTACTGTATGTACTTGAGTAATACTGAAAAGTTTATGGCATTCTTAGTCATGAATAATCCAGTGGCTAATATTTATATTCAGCAGAGCTAATATATGATTATGATTGATATGTGATCAATGTTATATCTCAGATGATTGTCTAATTCCCAGAACCCATGTGAGGTTTTACAGGTGGTGCAGCTTACAAGACTTAGGAGACCATCATCCTTTTTATCTGTCTCAGATGGTTCGGAACTTCCTCTCATGGTAGATAACGTAATCTATGATATGGATAGCACCACTAGCCCTTCCTCCTCTGATTCAGATTCCTCTCCTGCAAAGCGACCACAACCTCCTGCTGCTCAAATTCCGGTAAACCTTATTAGAATAGTACAATTAGCGTGACTTTCCAATTCAACTTCTATTCTATGAACTTAAAAACAAGCCCCTGTTGTTAAACTTCAGGAGACTCCTGTTCAGAGCAGTGAGCTTGGTTTGACAAAAAGCCAGAAATCAGCACCAGCAAAGGCCTCCAGTTCTATGGTAGAGCTGCACAAAAAATCTATATCAGAAAGTCCTCTCCAAGAAATATCAACAAATAATAAATCCATTGGACTGCCTTCTTCTAGGCCAAAGCAGTTATCAGATGAAGGTAACATCAGGAAGATTAGAAGGCGGACTCAAAGTGCAATAAAGGATGCATCTTCGAAGAAGAGATGGTTCTAGTAAGTGATGCACACCTGTCATAGTAATACATGTAAATGCAGCTTCCATGGTTACTTTCACTTGCTAATGGTACTTAAAAAACGCTTGGAAGCCAAATCATTTTCTGTTTTCAAGTTTTCCGAAGACCTTAACATTTGCTTTCCAAGAAGCTGGCATGAAGTTCCATATCTCAGAATCTTTATGGTTAACACTGTAAATCTCCATCCAACAACTTTGTGATCTTGCAAGCATAGCTAGAGTCTGGGAATAAGTACCAGAAATTCGCATCACTTTCTAAACCCCTGTGAATATCAGATGTGTCATGATCACATTCCACAGAGCCCTTTGAGGGTTATATTCTTTCACTCCTTAATAGTTAAAATCATTGCTTGTTGGTTGATATGTTGTTTATCCGAAAGTATATTCTGTTGTATAACCTTATTTTTGCTGCCATTTCTTCGTAGGTTTATGTGGTAGATGTAAGTAGAGAAGGGTAACAAAAGGCGGGCAATTGAAGAAAAATGCCTTGTCTTTCAAACTCAACTGCAGGCAGATACACACAACAGGCTAGTTGATATCGAGGAAGGGCCATGTTGCTATCATTATGTTATGCTGCTAAAGTACTCGAATTTCTGTAGATGTCCAGACAATATTTATGCTTAAATATAAATGTCATATTTGATATTTTTTCGTTAACGACATATGCATCCACCAAATATAATGCAATTCTGAATTTGGTCCCCGACAAAAAAGAAATTCAATTGGGTTCCTCCAAATCGATTAGACATTTTCGGATTTTCCCAAAAAACCATTTCCTTAGAATCATAAAACGGGACCTATTTGTCTAACAGCGTGTGTTTGCTTTGAAAAGATATTAAATTAATATAAAGCAAATAATTCTTTACATAAAAGATTTTATCTATATATATTTTTAAAATATTATTATTATAATTCTTATTTTAAAATAAATAAATATAAATAGAACGTTAACGTACAAATTAATCCATCCAATTCACAATTCAAGTAGTAGAACAAGTCATAGGTGGGAGAAGTTTACTCGAGCAAAGAGTTGTTGGGTCATGGAGTTGTCAAACACATGTTAGTTTGTGTCGGTCCAGTTTCTCTGCTAAGTTTGACTCGCCCTTCAACGGAACAATTCTTTATTCTTCGGCCGAGATTTAGGACATTTTATTCGATCATCCATAAAACGAGTTGAGATTCAAGGATCGAAGCCCATAAATCAGCTTGCATTGGTTTGAGAGCCGTAGGACCATGTTTGCCAATGCAAGAGGTGGCAATTATATCGGGATATTTGCAAAAGTATTTTTTTATTTTAAATTATTTTTTTTTATATTTTTAGATATTTTATTTATGGATGAAAAAAATGATTTAAAAAAAATTAAAAAACACTATTTTAACATATCTATAAATAAAAATCACTCTGAAAAGCATATGTAAAAAGAGAGGAAAAAACAGATTGTCCCGAGCAGCGCCTTCCGCTCTATATCTGGAATGGAATGCGAGGTAATCGTATTTCCTACAAAAACTTAGCTAGATTTAACACACACATATATATAAACACACACTCGATCATCCATATTTGACATATTTGATCTAGAGCCATATTTGATAATCCCTTGATCATCCATTCAAGAAACCTCCAAAGCTTGTCAGCCATACTATAGCTGCTGTGTCTTCTCTACATGGCTATGGCTTCGTGAGCCCGTATGGTTGTTGCTTGTTTATGGTTAATTCAGCACTGAATGTATATTTTTGGTAAGTGTTTGATTTAGCATCACAAGTAAATATCTAATCCAGTGAGAACTTAAGCTATTAAAGGCATAAACAATTGCGATTGCCAACGTAGAATACCGACGTTTTAAAGAAACAAAAACATAAATTCTGCTATATTCAAGTTTTCTTCATGGCTGATCATAACAAGCTTGGCTTCTCAGCTAGGCGCGGTGCTCCTCCACCTCTAGTCTCTCTTTCCCCATTTTCTGCTCCCAACTCGCCCCTCCTCTCGAGCCAGTTCAAGCCAAGCCAAGCTGTTCCATCACCTCGGCGGTTGCCATGGGTGGACCTACAAGAACAGCTTGTGAATGAATGGGAAGCCGGCTCGGATATAGCCATTGGCATTGGCTTGAACCGAGATGAGAATGTGGATACAGAGCTGTTTAGTCAAATTCAAAGGTTTCTCGTTGCTGCTGCTCTTGGTCTTGCTGTTGCTGAGTCAAAAAAGAATAGGCTCATCAATCATCTCAAAAAGTCTGTGGAGCTGAGGGTCAGTAATTTCATCATTGGCTTGCTTTATTAATTAGATTGTCCTTGATGGTGATTAATTATTCATGAATTTCTTCTTTATTGTTTAATCTTAATGATTGATCCTTTTGTTTGTTCCATCTTGCATTTTGATATTGAAGACAATGACAAATCATAAAAAAAGAAACTTCTTTGGAATTTAATGTTCCATCTTGAATTTCTGAATTTGAATCGTTCCAGGATGAGGTTCTATCAAGCATGGAGCCGAAGCTTGACAATCTGTGTGATCAGATCAATAACATTAATAATCAGGAACAAATTGAAGCAAACGATGCTTTTGGCAGCGACAGAATTGAATTTGTTGACCGTGGTTCCTGGCATTGTTATGAACGCCAGGAACATGTTGCTGGTTTGATGGTGAGAATCATTTTATGTTAGGTACAATAAGTTTTGTGCCGACTTGGAGCTTCAGGGGAGATATTCAAAACCACGACCAGTTTCTACCTTCTAAACACTAAAATCTTCCACATTTTCTACCAGGGGAAATCTGCTGTGAGAATGCCTGGAGAGGATGAGGTGCTGCGGTGCAAAATGCCTTTTGGAATTGAAAGGGAACCAGAAGAGCAGCAAATGCCAGATTTCTCAGATTGGGGTTCAACTGGTTCTGCAGAAGAAATACAGGTAATGGATGATTCTGAACCAGCAATTGCATTTCCAACATTTTTCATCGGTAGCAGCCCCATAAATCTGTTTTCCATAGATTCAATATCACGATGGACAGTCATGATTTTCCACAACATGGATCATAATAATGGAAAAAGGCCCAGTTGGTCATTTCGGATTACATCATTCTGATCTCCTTGTATCTGTACATGGTTTGAGATTGGAAGATGCTTTCTTTGTAGAATATCTTGATACAAATGTACTCATCTACCGAGCAAAAGATGCTTTGTGTTTTATCAGAAATTGCATAAAACTTGTTTCATGTTTTCTTATAGTTAAATGCAATTCAATAGATTGGGAGACACCTTCCTCCGGATCTCTGTTGGAGTCAACAACTCACTGACATATGAAATTTGAATTCCTTTGAACTCATGTTCTGTCTGTATAACAGACGAACACCTTTGCAATAGACCAAGATATTTTCAATCTGAAGAAAGAGTGTGAAGAAAAGGATGCCACCAAAGAGGAGCTGAGCACCGATCTTCAATCATTTTCAGGTTTGAAGGTATATTACTTCAATTAGTATGTATCATTAGCCCTTTTCTTCTCACCATATCTAGGTCTGATTTATTTGAACAGTGCGTCTCTTTTTTCCTATGTTAATAGAGAATTGCCGAATTGGAAGACATTATATGCAGGAAGAACTCAATGATCAAAAGACTTAAGAGGGACATGGTGGTCCTGGTAAAAAAGGTGAAATATTAGCAGAAGTATTTCATTGGTGGTTAGGGAAGAGTTCTAGACAATTTCCAAAACTCATATGAGCATAACTTCTTACAGGCAGATCTTTCTCCGAGACTCCGGAGACCATCGTATTCGTTAACCATCTCGGACAATTGGGAGCTTCCTGTCATGGTGGAAAACATACTCTATGACCTGGACAGCTCTTCCTCTTCTGATTCAGATTCGTCTCCTTCAAACCAACCACGGCATCCTCTTGCTACAATTCAGGCGAACCTTGGCAGAAATGTATTAATAGCCTTGCTTTACCAATTCAGATTTCTCCCCTGTGAAGTATAGACTGAAAAAAACCTGCTGTTTTTTTAATTCAGGAGACGCCTGTTCAGAGTGATGTCCTCACTTTGACAACAGCCCAGAAACCAGCTCAGGCGAAGGCCTCGAGGTTTTCGGTAGGGTTAACAGAACCAAAGATGAAGTCTAGATCAGAAAGGCTTTTGACAGAAACACCGACAAAGCGAAAGTCCATTGGAAACTCTTTTGCGAGGCCAAACCAGTTGTCAGCTGGAGAGGACATCAGGAAGATCAGAAGGAAAGGTGGAGAACTTCATTCAAAGTCTAGAGCAGAAAATCATCCGAAAGAAACATCAAGAAACCATAAATCTGCCGGAGCATCTACTTCAAAGCCAGAGAAAGTGTTAGCTGGAGGAGACGGCAGGAAGATTAGAAGGCAAACTCAAAGTTCATCCAAGGATACAGCTCCAAAGAAGAGATGGCTCTAGTAAGTAATGCACTCCTGCTTTAGTATCAATCATGTTACTGTAGCAATTAGAATTCGGCGTGCTAGTTTATTTTAATTTTTTGAATTATTATTATTATTATTATTATTATATATATAATCAGCTATTGAAACACCTTCAAACCAAAACAAACAGTTCTAATTGAAAGACAAAACACCAACCGTAATGAAATTGATAGCCTAACTTTAAATCTCCATTAATAAATTTACTAATCTTGTAAATTAGCTAGATTATGGGGATAACTACAACAAATTTGAATCCAAAAATATAAATGTTCAATCCATGTAAACAATATTAGATAGGTCGTCTCGAATGGGCGTTACGTGATGACAGAGGGTTTGCGATCTGCACAGCAGTTCTCTAGTTCAAGTTAGGGTGTGCATCCCTTTTAAGAGCCTGAAACAGTCGAGGTTTTACTCGCTTATCTAGACCCATAAAATAATCTTTGTGCACATGTTTTGACTGATTGAGGTTCTGCAAGAAAACATATTTAAATTGTGTTCCATTCCCATATTGTTGCCGCTACTTTTTTGCAGGTTTTATTTTGGTGGCTGATGCATGAAGAAATTGCAGTGGAGCAAGGCCGGAAACCAAAGTGAAATCGCTTTGTCTTTCAAACTCATTTACAGCTAGATATACACAACAAGCTAGTTCATATTATACTTCATATTAGAATTGGACGGTGGTGCTATTAATGCTAGAAATTAGTATTAATTGTGATAAAAATAAAATGACTATATATTTCAAACGCCGTCTACTTCATAAATAGTTTGTGAAGCCATTTTTAAATACAAAGGTCGGTGTCATCCTCTAAATTACTAGATTATAGACGTGCTGTAAGCAACATGGAAATTTCCATTACTAAATTCCAATGTTTGGATTATGCAATCAATCATTCACGCTAATAATTAATTTCCTTTACTTTTAACTTATAGTTATGATTTATTTTTATCTTTATTTATTTCTGGCAATATATATGAATCCCACCACTGGGTTTCACAGCTTGGTTTTTTGATGTGGAGAAAACAAGGCAGCTTGGCACGCGCCCCGACTTTGGCAATTCAGGGGTGCACATTTCACTGTTGTTTGACAGAGAGAATAGAAATAGAAATAGAAATAGATAGAAGCTATAATAAAATAGCGATGGATCTTGATACTGAAGGTGCATTTATAACCTTCATTTCTATAATCATGGACACGTGAGCTAGCCACGACTTGTCTCCCATGAGCAAGCAGAAGGTTGCCCTCCTTAATTGCCATGCTTGAGGAGAGCTTGAGTATCTTAATTAACAAAAATTTAAAGAGATTGAATATAAATTACATTTTTTTCTATGAAATTTTATAAAACTTGTAATAAAATTTATAATCTTACATTAATAAAGTTTTAAACTACATAATTATTTGTTCTCTTGTATAAGAGCACTTACCGAGTGGGTTGGAAAATCTAATAAGGGGATGGAAAAAAAAAGAATTTTTTTTCTATCATACTAGTCAACTATAATAAATGGTCATGATATATAAGGTTGATACTGTTCTTGAACAGAATTGATTTTCTCTTACATTCTATTTTTTAGAAATATTATTTTATTTGAAAATATATTGAATAATTAAACTATATTTAAGAAATGTTTATTTAATATTCTTAGAAAACATATTTAAAAAAAATAGCTTTAATCCGGTTAATCTAAGAATATGTTTGATAATGTATTTTTGAAAACAAATAATTATTTTTTATTTGTAAATTTTACTAAAAAAATGTTTTATTTAGTATTTTGATACTGTCTTCATATATTAATATTAAAAATAATTATTTTCATTGATGATAGCGTCGGCTCACAGTCACCAGGCTTTTCTTTTCGACGTCATAAGGCGCGTGCAAGTCACCTGCAAGCTAACAAATGACTTGCAATTTAAGGAAAATAATTCTCTCTCATGGGTGATTGGGTCGTAGCCTCATTCTCCAAAACAACGCGTGCATGGAATCTTTCAACTTAGTCAACTGTATTATAAGAACCTTCTAATCGTTGTCCAAGAAAACTTCTGTGCATCGTCTGTCTTGCTTTTGAGGAGCCACTTCCACGAAAATCTAAGAAATATATTTATTTGTTTGCTATTATTTTATTTTATTTTATTTTTCTATCTCTCCCTACCTAAAACTTTAAATTGAATCGTATGCGTTAGAAAAAATATTGTTTTTAGCGCATATTATATACATTTTTTTTTATTAATCTGGTTTAAATTGAAAGTTTACTAGATTAACCCGCTTGATTTAATTAAAATCCAAGTATTAAATGATTTATTTTCTTAGTTAATTTTTTATTTAGATTGTGTCTTTTTTAAAAAATGATTAAAATAAATATTATTTTTTTATTCTAATAAAACTCCATAAATTACAGAAAATACTAGTTAAGAATTAACCAGTCGATAACTGGAAGGAGAGTTGCAGTTTGCAAGTCATGAGAATTATTCTTTTTTCGATTATAGCAAGGGAGGGTGGTAATTAGAAATATAAGTGGAAATGGACCGACTTTTTTTTATGATGAAGTTTGATTAAATAAGTCCAGATATTGGAAAATTCATATTTCAAACCCTTTCCTATTTTAAGATTTAAAAAAAAACATATGTTAGTAATAAATCATGAATTTGAGGTGAGATATGCTATATTAATTGAGACATATAATATCTGATATTAAATATGTTAATATCACTATCAACTAAGTCAATATATCAAAATATTGATAAATGAAGTATCATCTAAATAGTATAATAAATTTATCATTTAATTTTGTTTAACCGGTTAATCTTAAGATTTAATTCACGATAAAAAGTAAATAAAAAAAGTGGATCTAGTAAAAAGATTTAATAGGTGACCCAGATCTTATAACATATGGTATACGTGAAAATAATCGTGCAGCACGTCTTCCAACCACGGGCGAAGGTAAAAATAAACGGTAAGTGGCCTGTTCATGCAATGGTTTTCTCGGGCAAGAAGAAGAAAGAAAAAAGGGCACCATCAATCGATTAATTAATTAATTTCCATCGCTGCCCATTATGATGGCTGGCAGGATGGGATGGGATGTAACCACGAATATACAAAAGACTTGACCGGTGACCGGTCATCTTATTTTGATTAACTGACGAGCAGCACGTGTTCGGCTGATGTAAGTGCTTCCCTGACCAGCAATTTCTTAATCAAGATGTTTTTAATTACGATTTATTTTATCTCAATCACACAGCTGGTCGTTTATTTAGGCACCATCAAGAGTTGATAATGATTATTTTTTTATTTAAAAACATATTAAATAATCGTGCTTGTAGGACACTCTTTTAAGAAAGTAACCATGCCCTTGCTTTAATCTCTTTGAAACTCAGTTACTTACTTACTTAGCCAGACTGGTGTTATTCATCTTGATTGATCATACTGGTCAATTCAGTAATTTACCACCATAAGACTTAGCTAGAAGATAGAAATTAACTCGATTAAGTATTAACCCTGGTATGTAAATCTCGAGTAATATCTTATTTGGTTTCATGTAAAAAAAATAAAAACAATTGAAAAAACCGAATATTTTGACCTGTCCACCATCCGTCCTGCCCCTCTTCTTATCGCTCTAAAGTCCAAACACACGAAACAACCCTCCATAAAAGCAATCTTATACAATACCACTACGACACCATCAACTCGTAAACCCCTCTCAAAATCATTTCCAACAACTCTCTCTCTCTCTCTCTCTCAGAATCTAGAGCTAGAACTAGAATCCAGAATCCATCTATGATTCTTGTGCTTGTTTAGTTACAGGATCGACTCTTCTTAATCAACTAAGCAACGATCACCCTAGCTCTAAACACCAAACCAGTAAACCCCGGCCCCTCTCAAGAAAACCACAAGCTGACCCGAAACATGACCATGGACCGAAACTCGCCACCAGAAACACCAGGCAGGGACGCAAAATCGACTCTAGTTCTCTCAATAGAGTGTCTGAAAGGGAGTTCAAAGGCTGACGAATGGAAGGTAGACATGCTTCAAACAGGAGATATAGTCGAAGAAATTCTTATCGGATCCGGGTCGTCGTCGTCGTCGTCATCCGTGTCTGGGTTGACAAGATATATAGCTCCGTTCAAGAACGGGAAAAGTGGGGTTCAAAAGATACTTCATAGCTCGTTCAAAAACAAAGAGACCTCGATTGTTGTTCGAGTTCGACGTGGTGAAGATGAGTTTGCTGAGTTGCATGCCTGTGTTGTGCCCGAGTCGGGCTATAAAAACAAGTATGTCTTGAGGTCTATCGCGGATCCGAACTATTCTGTCGGGTTCACAGATCGGACTGACGCCGAGTGCTTTGAATTACAAGGTGATTTCCTTAGCATGTATCTTTGAAAAGTTTAATCTTTTTGGAGTTTCTGTTTTGTTTTGACCTTGACTTTTCGACGAGTGCCTTTTTTTTCTTCTGGAGACAATCATGTGGGGGAATAGGGGTTAATTTCTTGATGTTTATGTTCATATGAAGCTGCCAGGGCTAAGCTTCATTCACTTTTTCGTACACTGACCTGAAAATTCTCTATAAAGCTTTAAACTAGAATTATTATAACAAAGCTGAGGGGGGTGTCACGAGGAGATATTTAAAAATATCAGGTTGCTTTAAACCTTTTGTACTCGATAAAATGTGTGAAATCTACTAAGGTGGTGGGCATTGACTATTGGGTCACATAATTCTCTCCTAATTGTTTTTTTTCTTTAAAGACAATCATTACTTTTAATTGTTTTCTAGATGTTCACAAATAGACAGTGGATTTCATGTCTAGAGTTTATCTTCTCGACCCACCTGGCTTCATGAATTTTCTCATTTTATGTCTTGTCAAAATCAAGAATGTGCAGCACTCCTTTCACCACCTGTACTGTTGCCTCTAATTTGGGGTGGAGAACATGACGTGGTGACATTTGTTTCTCACAAATTGACTCGAATAGTGTTGGCTTGGCTTTTATTAGTTGCATTCGTTAGGTCACCCATTTTTATCACATCATACTTTTGATTGATCGTATTTCAACTTTTCAAAATTGAGGCTTGGTGTTTACACATGGATTAGCGGCTATGGTTTTGGACTTTGTAGAGTTCACACTCTGCAAGAAACACTGGCTGCCACCACAACTGATAATTGCATCCATGCCATTGTTTGATGAATGTTAGATTCATTCTACGGGCACTTCACGTTTTAAAGTTGCTTAACTTGTTAGTATCAACTAGTTTACATCTTATCTTATTTACAATTCTCCTTTTCCGCGGACTCGGATTTTGATGCTTCGATAACAGAGAACAGTGTTCATCACATGTAACATGGACCAGGGCTGTAATTGGCTCGCAGTGGTTTGATTTGAGTGCCATGGATTATGCAATTGGAAAATTAACTATAAGTTTTAAGATCACAATATTCGATGAAGAATGCGGTTTTCTATGTATCTCATGTTGGTTTTTGCTCTGTTTGATGTGTAATGCCCTCTTTTAGCCCCTAGATCTGGTTTAAAGTAACTGTGATATGTGATTATTGTTTGAGAGACTGTTTGCATTTGTTTTTGAAATTATTTTTTGTTTTAAAATATATCAAAATAAATTATTTAAAAAAATATATATATTTTTGATATCAACATATAAAAATATTTAAAAAATTAATCTAATTTGAAATAAAAATAAAAATTAATTTTTTTCAAAAATATTTTTGAAATGAAGAGACAACAGTGTTACCATTTTCCAACCTTTAGCTAGAGCTAAAATATCCCTTAATAATTGCTTAAAACAACTGGCCCTTCCATGTCTTCAAGAACTGAACCTAACTGCATTCCTTCAATCCTGTCTCACAATGTAGTATATGCAAAGCCCAATCAATAGTTTGAATAGTTTAACACTGTCAAATTTTTACTGTGCATCTCACCTGTCACAGCCACTTGAATCCATTTCAAATCCATTTTACAGTAGGTAGCTGATAAATCCAGGCAAATGAATCTCTGGTCAGGAACAACATTAGATCTTCTGCAACTTGTATTTGTGTTCTGCTACTGTTTCTATCTATGTGAAATGATTAGTTGCATTTTACAGCTTCAAGAAGCTCCAGAATTGTTAGTGCATTACAGAGGGCTAAGCTCCAGGATGGATATGTGGGATATCCGTGGGAAAAGAGGATGCAGGAATACCTAAATGTTCCCCATTCAAGCAGCTTTCTTTCTTTACTCCTCCTCCCAAAAGCTTCTGATCGGGTAGCTTCTCGGTACAATGACTTGGAGGACACTCTTGCCAGGGCTAATGCGTGGCTGCACGCATCCCAGGCTTCTGGGGTTCCAATTGTTTTTATGAACATTCAAACTGAATCCCTGCTTACCAAGGTAACCACTCTAGTTGTAGTTTGTCAGATGAATATGCTATCTAATTTTCAGTTCAAACTACATGGAAAACCTGTATCTTCTCCAGCAGTATTATCATAGAGATGCTTTGATAATACCTACTGACTGTATCTTCCACATTATAAGATAGTACTTTCTATGATTCTGGCAATCTACACTCGGCTCGAAATAACGAGATGTTTGCTTCTCATATAATTTGGACAGATATCTGGAGAGACAGCTTCTTCAACTGTGAATACTGGTTCATTGTCTGATTTGTCGAATCTTGCTCATGTTAGCTTGTATGGTTTCGAGGATTATCACGGGGTTGATATCGGTGTGGTTAGAGCAGTTCGTCTCTGGTATGCACCTTTATGTGGAGAATTCGCGATTGAGGTCAAAATAAAAGAAGATGATACAAAGCTTGGATTTGCCATTAGCCGCACAGAAGAGGTACGTATTCCATCCACCGAGCTCTCCAGCCACCAGCCACAACGGCTGTCTTATCCGATGAGTAATATGTAGTTTTGAACATGCTTTCTTAGTATTCGCTCTGTATCGACAGGGCTTCATCTACATTTCCTCTGTCATGGATGCTGACGAAAACACACCCTCGACAAGGTCAGGGCTCAGTAATCTATACGAAGAAGCCAAGAGTGCATCCAGATTACTAATCGTTTCAAGATTATCGAACCAGAAAGTCCTTCCATGGATGGTCTCGTCAACAGGAGCAGTCCGATGTTTCGACACTGTCTCACTGAGCCAGAAACTTTCCTTGCATCGCCATGCCAAGGTGCCTATTCTCATTCATGTCCTCCTGTGGGACAAAACATTGCCGTCACCAAGTTCAGGCAGTGCTAGGTTTAGGCCTGTCTCCCCTCCTGTTCTTGCATTCCCACCGGAAATTCAGCTGGCACGCCAACATAGTCAGAATCAAATACAGCCTCTGCCAGTTGATGCTCCGAATGATGTAGTGAGCGAGGCAGACTTTAGGCTTGGTCGAGACACTGCCGGAGAAGCATCATTTCGGTTCCATGATTTTTCACCTCCAAACAACTGGGTATAATATATTTTATTTCTCGTTGTGCTTCTTCCTTGACATTTCCTTGGTGATCGCTGTGTATGAAGAAAATGTCCCAGTCAAGAATTTCCTTTGATTTCATTTACATACATATACATATGCATGCATGCATACACCCATATATATACGTATGAGTGGAAGATTTCGTGGACAGTAAAACTGCAAGTCATCTTTCTAGTTATACATGTCACATTCATTTTGATTTTGATATTAGCAGGACGCTGCTAAACCTAGTCCCGTGGGTTGGTCGGAGACGACTCGGAATGAGTTTTAATCTGAACTAAGAATCATTGACTCGGTCAAATCTGGTGGACTCGACAATTGATTTGACCAAACCTGGTTCTCTAATCATCAAAAAAAACAAAGCATCATTGTTTTTATTAAAACTTAGATCTAACCACTTGTTTGACAAATAATTGTTTGTTTTTTTTATTTTAATTCTTATGATGATAGAAAAATGTGAATCTGTATTCTAAAGTAGAAATTCATCTGGAAGTATTTTTTTCTTCAAATTTTTGGAAAAATGAAAATTTCATTCCGAGCATAGATAACTAGAAACCGATTATTGTGTTGTGAAAAGTTAATCATTTTTATTTTGTTTGAGATTAACCCAATAATTAATTTATCATATAGTTTTGAAATTCACTTGAAAAAAATATTTGGGTTGCCATGTTAAATCAAGTTTATATTTTTTTATTAAATCAATTTTTATTTTATAATGACTAATAAAATTAAATTTGATCCCATTAATATCTTATCTAGTTAATTTAAAATTTTGAACAGAATGTCAAAATTTTCAATTTAACCTCCAAGTTGGTTTAATAATTATGGTTTATCATACAGATTAATCCATGCTGACATCCAGGAAAGTTCGATAGAAAATCAACCGTCCATATTTAATCTCCCAAAATCTCTAAAAGGGAAGCAAATCAAGCATTTCTATTGGTCACTCAACAGATGGTGATCCTCATCGCGCTTTTCTAAACATTTACAACCGCGGATCCCTTCGGCATCCACGGTCCAGAAAGCCTCCCCCCAACGTCAGAAGGTACGGAGATCCAAAAGACAAAAAACGAGCCCGCCTAAAGGAAGCAATCCTATTGGCCGGTTTAATTGTGCTCGGATATCCATCTCTACCGTCCATTGGCTTATCGATCAGCGGCTCAAATCCCGTTTCACTGTCTCCTCCCATCCTCCATCACCACTCTTCGTGCCTTCCTAATCAAAAACACCCAAAACCCTGACTTTCCCTCTTTTTATCGACAAGCAAGCAGAACCCCAAAACCCCAATTTCATTTTCACTCATTTCAATGGCTCGCACAAAGCAAACAGCAAGAAAATCCACCGGCGGGAAAGCCCCAAGGAAGCAGCTAGCCACGAAGGCAGCCAGGAAATCGGCTCCGGCCACCGGAGGAGTGAAGAAGCCGCACCGTTTCAGGCCAGGAACAGTGGCGCTGAGGGAGATCAGGAAGTACCAGAAGAGCACCGAGCTGCTAATAAGGAAACTGCCATTTCAAAGGCTGGTGAGGGAAATAGCCCAGGATTTCAAGACGGACCTGAGGTTCCAGAGCAGTGCGGTGGCAGCCCTTCAAGAGGCAGCGGAAGCATACCTTGTGGGGCTGTTTGAGGACACAAACTTGTGTGCCATTCATGCGAAGAGGGTCACCATTATGCCCAAGGATATCCAGTTGGCCCGCAGGATCAGAGGAGAGAGGGCTTAGTGAAGTTGGATCAGCAATATCTGATGAGTTGTTCGTTTAGCAGATTGAGCATTTTAGGTTTTCTTCATTGTATATCTTAGCAGATGCAATATTTATAATCAATAGTTTAGCTGTCGGGATCAAGGTTGCGTAATTCTAATATGTTGATTAATGGACATGCTCAGACGTTCAGTTATGCTCAGATCCGTAACTTATTCTCTCACTGAAGATGCAATATTTATAATCGGGTCGGACATAAGAGGGATTTTCTTTTTCCGCCTGCTTTCTTTAATTTGTTGAGATATTCTGGTTTCGATGGGTTCTAATGATTGGCTTATCGAGTTTAATTTCTTTAAAAATTATTATATTTTCTGTTGAGAGTAGTCACCATTGTTATATTTATTTCGTTTTATTTTTGTTTCAGAGTTTTCATAGTATATGGGCCTTGAGTTTGGGGTTGATAGATGGGCTATGGCGAAGCTAATTAATGGGCTGGGTTTCCCAGGCAAATTAGTCCAATAAATATCCAAAAGGCGGGGAAAAAGCACCCTTTGCATGGCGGAGCAACCATTGTTTTCAGCAGAATGTTTCTTTGGTTTATAACCATGGAGTCTCGATTGAAAGCATGAACACAAGTGATTTTTCTTGTTTGTGAATGCACAATGTTAAGCACAGACTTCAGAATGCCCTTATCCTTCGGAAAACAATTTCTATTGCTATCCTAACTTAAGCTTGTAGTAATGGAATCAATTGCTCAGAGGTGCAACATTTTGTAGACTTTCCAAGAATTTGTCAGAAGCCAAGGAAACTCTAAACTCTAAACATGCCGAGTGCAGCAGAGCTCCGTCAAGCTTAAGTTGTGGTCGAGCAAGAATCTACTTGACGTCAAATTCAATAAAAGTAGAGGGAGAGTGGAAATTCCACGGTTACCAATAGTTGACCAGACAGAGATGTTATTCAGAAATCTTCAGGCATCTGAGCAATGCAATCGCAGTGACAGATAGGTTACTAACTATATTACTGTGATCGATTTTCTTTTCTGAAATTGTTGAAGATCTGGATAGATACTGTAGAAAGCGGAGGCACAGATTAAATGGAAGGCAAGCTTGAAACAAAATTTACCTGCTGTATTCATCGTTGGAGAAGTATCAAGAAATTAAAAAAAGAAAAGAAGAAAGAAGGGTAGCCATTTCATTAATGTAACAAGATTCACGTGAAAAAAATATTAATAATCTGAGTTGCAGGGCAACAAGAGCTAAGTGTATAGTTATGCTCCACCATGATTGCTTGCATTGTGCTGTAAATCAAACGAGGTTTATAATAGAGTATTGTTAGCGTGTAAGCCAATATAACTGTAATGCCTTGAAGCCATTGTAGAAAATGCTTCCACCTTCGATGCAATCCTTGAAACGAGGTTCGAGAATATATATTATATTCGAACCCTCCATTGCTGGATGTTCATCAAAGAAAATGGCTGGCAAAATCAATAGTGTCCCAGTCACCAGCTGTATGACCAGCAAGTAGATAAGGTATTGCTTGAATCGAAGCATACCCAGACCTGTCACCTGAATTTCATGCGCAGAAATATACATCTTTCACCGTATCAAAATTATTATTAGAAAATAATATAAATTATATTTTATAATTTTATTTAATAATTTAATTTTTTAGACGAGATGATTTTTTGATATAATATCAAAATGTTATTAACTCAACGATCAAAAATTCAAATTTCATCATTCTCATTTTATTTAAAAATCAAGCGCAAAATAATAAGATCTAAGCACCTTTCAAGCCCAAATAAATTTAAATTAGAAATGTGTATTAAAAAATATAAATCATATCGTAAACTTTACTTAAATCTATGTAACTTTCAAGATTATATTGTGAAACTTCTTCGTGGTAGATTAAAGTTTGTTACTTAACACGAGCATAATAAAGTAAAGCATTATGGTTGTGCTTCACACCTGAAGCTGGGATTTCCAAAGTACTTGAATCATTCATTATTCCTGCATGCCTCAGCACCTTTAAATGCGTCCATGTTGGTATTTCTCAAGCTTTCATGATGCCGGATATTTTGCTCATCCATTTTAGAGCCCTGATTTTATTTTTATATGGTTAAAATTTCGTAGCTGTTGAAGATCGAGAAGACATTCACATACGACCTATAAGTTATAATTTGAAAATTACTATATTTTTCTAATTGATTTAATTTTTTTTTCTATTTAGCTTAGAAGCCTTATCATTATCCTGTCTTTTTTTTTAGATTTTTTTGCTAGTATAAATAAAATAATTTAACTTATATTTCAACATATTTTGAATTAAAGATTTTATATAATTGTTGCCTATGTTCTTCGCTAAGATTAGTTTAGTTGCTAGAAAGAATGATAAAGATATAACTCGGAAATTAATCTGTCAAGAACTTAGATCGCACCAACTCTTCCCTTACCGAAGATCAATGGGCTTCATTCATGGAGAAACCTTTCAACAAGGTTCCAAATACAAATATGATAAGGGCCGTAAAGTGTTGCCTTGAATACTAAATTTTTTTTGTCAAGTACATTTTTCATTAGCATATCAACGCACAGAAGCATCTATTAGGGGTTATCTCCTGTTATATACATTTGATTCTGAGAACCCGTTTAAGGGGTATGAGCAAACGAGTGTTGAGTTTGAAATTTTATGGGAAAAACAAATGGACCAATCTATTTCATTGTCCAAAATTGATGTTTTGAAGGTGATGGTGGTGTTGTCAAAAGAGAACATTGTTGGGAAATTCCGGCTCTCCCATGCGCGGACCGGGAGTGTACTGATACTTGCTCATAGGAGGCTTAAGCACACTGACACAATATTTAACGTGGTTCGGCAAAACCGCCTACATCCACGGGAGAGAGTCATTGTATTAGAGATAGAGAAAGGGTTACAATAAATACATATAGAGGAGGAGGATTACATCCACTCCAATCAACTCATCAACTCTCTCTAGCTCTCTCTACACAACACATTCACTTGTATTTCTCTCTCTCTCATCTCAAGCTCTAAGAAGCTCCTCTATTTATAGCAAGAGTGAGGAGACAATCTTTAATGGTTGACCACCAAATTTTCTTCATAGTCAAAGGTTGACCATCAAACTTTGGTAATTTACCATTTTCAACAATGGTAGGGTATTGCCACAAATGACAATATACCGAACAAACATCATAGTTTTTAGAACTTCAAAGTGATTTAGAGACCCAGAATAGAGTGAAGAGTAAATGCTATTTTTCTGTTTCCTTTTCCCAGCATACGAATAATTTCGGCCGAAATCTCCCTCAAAATGAACTTCATTGATTGCTTTCTACATAGAGAGTAGTGTGATTTGATGAGGAGATTCAACACAGTTCCCATTGTTTCTTCCCCATGTTCAGCAGGAATTTTTGTCACAGAACAGAAGGACAGCCTCGAGCTTACCATGTCCGAGGAAACTGTTGTTGTCATTCGAAGATAATGATCCCAAGAAACAGCTGGATCAGCTTTCTGGTTAATCACAATCTGTCCTGATTTCCATCTAAAAGTGCTTGATGCATCCTGGATCATGTGAACACCTCACACTTCTCTTTCAATAGCCCTTTCAACCATTTCTCCAACCCATATTTCCTACCAGTAAATGATTTTCAATAGCTTAACAAATTAAATTTATTTGTAAGAGCATCAATGATGGTGGTAATATGTTGAAAATGATGAATACCAAAACGATCTATAATAAAATCACCTCCCTCTACCGATAACATGTTTTTGCATTTCAAAAATGTTTTTAAGAAATATTAAAATAATTATATAACATGTTTGTGATGTTAAAAATAAATATTATTTTAATCTATTTTTAAATAAAAAAAATTATAAAATCACAACAACAATACCAAACAACCTTACTTAGATTACTCGGATTTCATTCACAGTTTGCTAGATTTCTCGGGTTTGACCGACTCAAATCCTAACCCGATTGAACTTAGCTGAGGCTAGATTATGAATTAGCGGGTCACTGAGTCTACCAGCCAACCCGGTTGGCTCTAATAAATTTGTCCGCGCAAATAAAGCATTTCCACTGGCTACTTAACAAAGCACGCGGATCATGATCCCGCTTACACTTCTCCAGACATTCACAACCGTCGATCTCTTCGAAATCCGCGGCCCACAATTTTTCACCATAAGAAGAGGAGGTCTCCAAATTTTAAAAGAGCCGAAAGGTTTAAAGATCTGAGCCCGCCAGTCAAAAGAACCCTATTGCTCACATCACATCGCACACGGATCGCCATCTCCACCGTTCATAGCGTTTCAAATCAACGGTCTGAAATCCATTTCATTATCCCACTTCTCCCGCTCGCTTCCCCTATAAAAATCGAGCATCCAAAACACTCAAAAATCAAAACACCAACTTTCCCTCCTTTTCTCCAGAATCAAGCGGAAACCCGAACCCACTCGTTTCAATGGCTCGCACAAAGCAAACAGCAAGAAAATCCACCGGAGGGAAAGCCCCAAGGAAGCAGCTAGCCACGAAGGCAGCCAGGAAATCGGCTCCGGCCACCGGAGGAGTGAAGAAGCCTCACCGTTTCAGGCCAGGAACAGTGGCGCTGAGGGAGATCAGGAAGTACCAGAAGAGCACCGAGCTGCTAATAAGGAAACTGCCATTTCAAAGGCTGGTGAGGGAAATAGCCCAGGATTTCAAGACGGACCTGAGGTTCCAGAGCAGTGCGGTGGCAGCCCTTCAAGAGGCAGCGGAAGCATACCTTGTGGGGCTGTTTGAGGACACAAACTTGTGTGCCATTCATGCAAAGAGGGTCACCATTATGCCCAAGGATATCCAGTTGGCCCGCAGGATTAGAGGGGAGAGGGCTTAATTGTAAAACATTCCCAGATTAAATGAGAAACTCCATCGCTTCGTTATTTTCGTCGTGCTCCACGGTCCTTCAATCATTTGTTTTCGATGCAAGTAATTAGCACCGATAATTAATATATTTCCATGCAAGTGGGTATCGATTTTTAAAAAAAGAAGCCATGTATGCAGTGCGGGAAGACAGCAGGGGAGCGAACAACGCCACCCTATCGACAAATGAACGGTCTATAGAATTAAATTATTTGTCATAAGAGGCTGAGTTGCCAACAATAAAAATTCCCTAAAAATTCTGTGGTTGATGCATGCTGTAGAAGACCTCGACACGGTGTTATCAAATCGATCTTATTAAGGAAAACACTTCATTCAACGCGTTTTTTATGCAAGAAAACAAATATCAGAAACGCCAAACAACCCTATCTGCAATGTCGTTGATATGTGGCAGCGGCACTCCCTTGGAGGAACTGGACAGAGTTTATCACGCGAGATGAATTTGTGTCTTATATGACAAGATGCTCTCTCTCTCGCTAGGATCAAAATAGGAGGCAGCAATACACGGATTCTTCACATCAGGGGCCGAGTGCTAGGTGTTTGTCTGTCTGGGTATTACGAGGCGCTTTCAAAACATAATGGATGATGCCCTCATTCACGGGTTCTGTTTATTGTCTTGGATTAGTTTGCTACCTCACTCATTTTGATTTAATAAAAGGTATAATTAGCTTGGAATTATTTATATAAATTATTATTTAAATATTTTGAGAGCTATCATTATTACCCCACGCATGGGAATTGGAATCCACTTTTACGAGTACACAACAAGCAATACAGGACAAAAACAAAACACTATACGAGGAGGAAAGCAAGCCTGCGAAAAATACAACCCTCTGTATTTACTATTTTCTCCACATCTGCAGAATCGTATCGTCCCACAAACGGATGGATTTTTGGATCGCTGGCGCCCATCTCATTCATGATGAGAAAGACAGCATGCTGCCTGCATTTTCCTGCTCATGCACTTGATTAATTGTACCTTCTTTTTTTATTCATTTATCTATCCCTTTGAATCATGGTTGTATTTGAGATCTATTCTCCCATTATCGGGTCAATTACCTTTTCAAATGATAATTTCATTTTGATTTGATCTAATCAGGTTTAAATTGATTCAATGAACTCACTGAAAGTACATATGAGCTAGCGAATGTAATGGAGTTGATGTCTTATCTGAATCTACTAGAAATCTAGTTTAAATCACGATTCATTTGAACTCTAGATTGATAATTAGCTTACTGTGTTGATCATTATAGACATCAACATGGTAAGTGGTAACAAAAGACTAGAGGCTGCCTGTGACATCATTTGCAGTCTAGTTATAACGGACTTGTACTTTTTTTTAAATGGCAAAAATCATATGCAGTCCCTTAACTTTTTTTATATTGGTCAGGTCAGACCCTCTTGATCAGATCACCCTTAGGAGTGATTTCTCTGCTACTTCATCTATTTTTTCCCCACTGTTCAATCGGTCAAATGAATGATTTAACTGTAAAAAGGATCTCAGATTTCTTTTTAATAGACAGTAAATTAAGGGGTTGATTCGACTCAACCTAAAGTGCATAGCTTAATTTGATTAGATTTGTAAAGTAGAGGGATCACATGTGATTTTTACCCTTACGAAAACATGCACCCTATTTTTCAAATTTAAAATTTTACACTCATATAGATTTATGAGAGAGGCTACCCTTTTATGGGCTTATTGACCGTTCGAGATGTGATTATGTTATCTTTAAATTTATTTATTTATAATAAAAATACATTAAAATAATATATATTTTTAAAAATACTTTTAAAAACTGTGAATATTGTGACCATGGTTTGCCATCATTACACATAAAGGGAAAAGTATTTACGGATAGAGTGGCACTGACTCGCGGGCATGTTATCTTGAAGAGGATTTTGATGATATGGCAAGTCACATGCTCGGGTATGTCATCCTGTGTGTATGGATGTGTTCTTGATGGAAGAAGATGATGTCTTGAACCCCAATTAGTCCATGCTCTCATAGTGAGTGACCCCCATGTGCTCGATCATATGTCATAACATGAAGGAGCACAAGCAACCTGCAAGCAAAAGAATAAGAAATGAGATCTCCGGCCCGTTCGAAGGGGCAAAGATCATCATATAACTTTAAAATATTAAAAGAAAATATGTTTTACTTATGAATTATTTACACAAGTTGCCATGTTAATTTGTAAGATTTTATAAATAATTGTTTGTAGGCATCTACTTTTCCTAAAATAATTTATTTTGATGCGACTTGGATGATTTTGATTGCAGAAAAGGAACAAAAATGGGGAGCCCGAATTGTCAGCAACAAGGACTTGACTTGGACCATGAAGGCAAGACTCCAAAATCTTGAGAGGCATCGGACAATTTTTCAAGTAAATTAATTTCAGGAGTGAAAATCGTTACTATCTCATAATTTAAGCAAATTATCAAATCCTATTTAGTTTGCTTAAAGGCTTGGATTATCAATTCATCTAAAATGATTTATATATAAAAACAATGCTATTTTGATTTTTTTTTAAAAAACCAAATTAGATTTTAACGGGATCAAAATGAACAAACTCTAAATTAATTTTTTAAACTCAATTCAAATAGAAAATGGTCGATAAATTAGTAGATTAACCTGCCCCAATTGAATTTAATATTTTATCTAATCTTAACGCTTAAAACCATATTAAAAGTTACATTTTCTCTTTAAACAAAAACTATTTAACATTAGCTTAACGCGGACTCAATAAAGTGTTGTTGATTAAACAAGATGAACACCTTTTTTTTTTTTGGGCATGTGGAGGTTGACAAACCTTTCTAGCTTTTTGATGGGGTGGTTGGCTCACAAAAGTTAATTAAGATTTCTAAATTCAAAGTGGTTACGGGAAAGAAGAACTCAGTATTAAAAACTATGCCACAATCCTACTTGGAATTCCATCTCCAAATAAACAAAAAAAAACACAAAATATATAAAAAAAACCCAACAAAGTAAACTGCTCTAGCCACCCTTTGATCTTTTCTAGAACACCCTTGATTCTTCGAAATATTACTATTAGGTCCCTGATTTTCAAATTGAGAAATGGGGACTTTCATATTTTGTGACGGGTGTTTTTGATATTTGACAAGCAATAGACAGGGCTCATTCTGGTCCCCAGGGTGGCACCGCCATGCAAGGGAAAGAGGGGGAAGAAGTGTTTTGGAAGGTGTTGGATATCTCTGTCCCCCCCCACATGAACCTTTGGCTAAAAACTCCATTTGGACAGCTCATAACATTACATCTATTGAATTACCATTGTACCATCGAGAGGAAATTAACCCTAATGTGATTTGCTTGTATGATTACTCAAGTATAATAGCAATATAAGGGTATGTTTGTTTTTGCATTTTAAAAATATTTTTTTAATATTTTTAGATTATTTTCATGTGATTATATCAAAAATAATTTTTAAAAAATAAAAAAATATATCATTTTAATATATTCATATATTTTTTTTAAAAAATAACCTCAACCACTATCTAAAACTAAAAATTGAAAAAAGCACCACCACAAAAAAAATCGGTGTACATGATAGTGATGATGGTAGTAAATGCAATCATATTCTTAATGGTACACCACCATTCATTACCCATGAGTATTTTTTATCCGATCATACAGGATTATGGGCATTATTGTAAATATGCAAGGCTACCCATGTCATGCCTACTTAGAGTAAAAACCACTACAACCTCCCACATCTCTAGCTTCTTCACATGCTCACATTCTATATTGGACAAAGACAAAAGCAACTTGGATTTTCGATACCTTCCCTGCTCTATCTCTCTCGCTATATTTCTGGTTCTAACTTCATTAGGTACCGTATCATCTTCATATCTTAAATCAAATCCAAGCACCAGACACTCAGCTCTGAAATCCCATTTTGTTCTTTTTCTATCTTCACAGAATTGGTCAGATTTTGTTCTTTTCTTTGGTTTTTATGCTCTGTTTTTCATGGCTGCTGCTGCTGTTCAAAGATTACAAAACCATCACAGCAACACTCAGGAAGCTGGGAGACAAGAAATACAAGCAGCCATTGCTAAAGCAGTGGAGCTTAGAGCTTTACATGCTGCTTTAATGCAAGGAAGCAGCCCTTCCAATCTCAGATTCCCATCTTCTTCCCCAGTTTCACGCTCTGTTCCGTACTTCTCTGCTCAAGATTACCCTGTTTTTACCCCTGTAAGTTTCAGCTTTCTTTGCAATTTTCTCGCTGTTTAATATCTTCGTAATTCATATCTTAGCATTTCTTCAAAAGGGAATATTTTTCATTAAAGGAACACTGCTGCATTGTTTTCTTGCTATATTTTGCTTCAACATCAAATAGGAGAGATTCCAGGTTTATGACTGAACTTAAAAACAACATAAATCTAATGCACTATTTATTATGATTGTGACTTGAGTTGTTATAATCTTATTATGTGCATTAATAATTTAATGTTAAGTAAATTCCTTTATAAATCTTTCCTAGCTTTTACATGTTCTCATAGGGCAATCTGGTCATTTTCACAGTCCAAGAAAATCTGGAACGTAATCTTTAATGTTGAAGGAAGATCGTGATTTTATAGCCTTTGTTGTATTCTTGACATTTGTGTGGATGTTAGCTTTGATTTCATTCGTGATAATTGAAAGAATATATTTTAATGCTTGTGTAGTTTCTGCTTTTAACCTCTGACAATGGACTCTATCATTTTTTCTATAGAGTTACGAAGATGAACCGTTCCCAGGACATCATCAGATTCTGCCAAAATCAAGAAGACTATCAGAAAGCTGGGATGAGTTTGGCCTAGAAGCAGGAAGTGGCTTTGAAAGTGTTTTATCAGATTACAGGAAGGAGAACTCGACGTCGTCAAGGAAAGGAATTCCTTCTGCTATGACCAATTCGGAGTCAAATATTTGTCCAGCTGAAGATCATAAATCTGTCACTAGCTCTTCTGCAAACAACATCACAGTTCTCCGCTCATCGCCTGGAACAGAATGCCACAAGTCTTGCAGGAGGAAGAGCTTGGGAGACCTCAAAACAGTATCATCTTGCAATACATGCAAGCCCGCTACTATAATTACAGAGTCTGAAAAGGCTGCCAGGAATAGCAAGCATTCTAATATTGTTGTTCCATTGACAGATTCTCACTCATCCCTTCAATCACAGCCGAAAAATCGAGGGGTGATGTCATGGTTGTTTCCTAAGTTGAAGAAGAAGCAGAAGAATGAGAGTTCGCCAAACCGAACAGAATCTGAGGAAGTTTCACAGATTATCAAGGACTTGGGGATGCTGTCAATTGAAACATTGAAGAGACAATTGATGGAGGCAAACGAGCATAGAGATGCAGCTTTAATGGAGGTTGCCGAGATGAGATCTTCATTGGGGGACTTAGGGCACAAGCTTGAGTACCTGGAGAGCTACTGTGAAGAGTTAAAGAAATCCTTAAGGCAAGCAACACTAGCGAAGGACTCACTAGTCGTCGAAAAGCTCGGAAACTTTCCGAACAGAGGGAGATCCACTGATGGAAATGGAGAAAACTCGATGCCAGTAAGTGAAGATGCAATGGTGGAAGGTTTCTTACAGATAGTATCGGAAGCAAGACTTTCAATGAAGCAGTTCTGCAAGACACTGGTAGGACAGATTGAGGAAACTGATACCACTCTCATGGACAACTTGAACCTGCTTCTTCAACCTCACAAACTGTCTCTAAATTCTAGGTACTCGAAGGCAGTATCATACCATTTGGAAGCCATTATAAACCAATCACTCTACCAAGATTTTGAGAACTCTGTTTTTCAAAAGAACGGTTCGCCAAAGAATCTAGACCCAAACCTAGACCGCCAAGCACAGTTTTCGTCATTCGTTGCGCTGAGAAACCTTAGTTGGAGTGAAGTTTTAAGGAAAGGGACAAAGTATTACAGTGAAGAGTTTAGCAAGTTCTGTGATCAGAAGATGAGTTGTATTATTACAACAATGAATTGGACCAGACCATGGCCGGAACAACTGCTTCAATCATTTTTTGTTGCTGCTAAATGCATATGGTTGCTTCATTTGCTTGCCTTTTCATTCAACCCGCCACTGGGAATTTTAAGGGTTGAAGAGAATAGAAGCTTCGATTCACATTTCATGGAGGATATGTTCGTGGATAGACAAAGATCACTCGGTCCGAGCCGGGTTAAGATCATGGTGATGCCAGGATTTTATGTTCAGGATAGGGTTTTAAGATGTAAGGTTCTTTGCAGGTACAAGTCTGGACCTTAATTGATTTAGCACCTGCAATTTTTTTCCTTAACCTTTCGGTAGGATTTTTCTTTCAATTTTTATGTGTTAATAATAAATCATTCAATTGGACCTCTAGATCTCACAAATTATTCATATTTTTGGTGGGATGTTTTCTTTTCCACTTAGCCTTGTAAATGGAGAAATGTTTTTGAGTTTTAATGAACTAGAGAAGATGGGATGGACTTTAAGGGTTTCATAGGAGGACGGTTATGGAACCTTAATAGCAATATCCCCCGAAAAAAAATATTAATTTATTTTTATAAAATATCAGACAAGCATGGATTATGCATTCTTCAAGATAATCTGAAAATAAAATTTAAAACTTATTAGCACACAGCTTATCTCGAACATATCTTTTATTATTAAAAAAATTAGAAAATGAGAATAAGACAGGGATACATGAAACCGTAAACCATCAACATTAAATAAAATTTTGATGCAAATATGTTATAAATATTTAATCTTTGAGGACCAAAAAGTAAATAACATACCATTCTTTATTATTAAGGAAATTCACAAAATAAATAAAATTTCCGTTGCCGGGAATCGAACCCGGGTCTCCTGGGTGAAAGCCAGATATCCTAACCGCTGGACGACAACGGATTTATTTGTCATCAACTGCTTATCAACTAATTAATATATATATTTATATAACATTGTTTATCCTCTTTAATGTGGAAATAAGTAAAGCATCATAAAATTTTTGGCTTCAATTCTGCTCCGTTTTCTTCCGGGCTTTTCTCACCAATCCCTATTTTATTATACTCTTTGTATGATAAAACTTGATTTATTTTTTTTCCATTTTTTTTACTAATCTAGATTAACATTTCTGATCCATGATACAACCTCTGCGTCTGATGAGCTCACTTGTTCATTGTTTTTCCATTGAGTTATGTGAATATGTTTCATCTTTCCAAACTGAAAACCTTTTACTGGTTTTACATATTCTCTGCTGGTGGCAGTTTGATGTCCTTTTCAATGATTGTGAGACGTTGTCGAACCATATCTGCTGTCAGATATGACCTGTCTTCTACGAAGAATGGTTGGATTCTCCTGTCAATCTCATTCCAGCTATAACCAGGGATTTTCCTGCGTCCTGGCTCTTTCATCTTTAATCTTACTCTGCCCCAGTTCTAGCAGAGGAGACATTTTTGATAAAGCAACACAAGCATATGGATTCTTCTCGATATTCACGATTTTGATCTTGTTTGGAAATGTATTTGGGAAGTGTTCTTGAAAAAGATTGAATTTTTTAATATTGTTTTCAGATTGTTTTGAATCAAAAATAATTTCTTAAAAATAAAGATATTATTTTGATATATTTACAGCTGAAAAACAAAATATACATCTTCCGGTTCTAGATCTTTGTGCTAACAACATGCAGAAAATAGTGTGCTTCATAAACTGGCAACCTTCCCTAGTTTCTGTACTGTTTTGGAGAACATGATAAGCTTCTTTCAATCTTCCAGTGCGTCCAAGAAGATCGATCAAGCAAGAGATCCATAAGCACTTCATCTGGTTTTGCATTGGACTGCTGAATTTTGCCAGAAAGCTCCGAAGCTCTTAAAGCGTGGCTATGAGATCCATAAGCACCTAGATCCAAGATCCCCCTCAGAAAACTCCTAGAAAACATCAATACCTCCACACAAAAACTGAGCTTTTCATGGGTTGTGATCTTATGTTTTGACTTGAAATATGAAGTTCGCCTGAAAAACAAGTTTTTCAGGGAAGGAGTAATTCTCTTATGCTTAAGTGAACAAGTGTTTTGAAAGAAAAAAAATATGTGCAAGAATGAATTATTGTAGAATAAAAAACAAGGATTTGCTAATTCATATGTTTTTTAAATTTATTTAATATAGCACAAACAATTTAGCTTTTTTGTTTTTCAATTTAAAAACAAGATAACAGCGTTTCAGCATTGTGTACGAGATATTTAAGATTTTTTTTTGTGATATTGTTATGTAAATTCTGTAATATTTATTTACAAGTTCCCAATTCACATCCTTTGTTAACACACCACCTCCTTTTCTCCTCCACTTCATCCCTGTCCTTCAAAAGAAATGTCACAAAAGAGAGTATAGTGATGCTCCCATTCATGGCACCAGGCCATATCATACCTTTCTTAGCACTAGCCCTTCAGTACTTCTCTTAGCATCAAGAAACTAAGACCATCAATCCCTACAAACTCTTCGATTCACTTCTTGAAATACCTTTTGATAGTTCAGTCTATGGTCTGCCTCCAGGCACTGAAAACGCTGACTCTATTCCTTACCTACCATCTTATACGCAACTTTCTCCAAGCATCCTTGTCTCTCAAACCTTCTTGCAGGAAAATCATTTCTGAACAAGTCAAGGAACAAAACGGCTATCCACCACTCTGTATAATCACAGACATGTTCTTTCGCTGGTGTGCAGAGATTGCACATGAGTTTGGTGCGTTTCATGCTATATTTAGTGGATGTGGAGGTTTTGGTTTGCTTGTTACCATTCTCTGTGGTAGAATCTGCCTCGTCAGAACAATCTCTCTGATGAACTAACTTTACCAGATTTCCCTGAAGCTTGTACAATTCATGTTACACAATTTTCATAATATTTGAAAGAGGCCAATGGTAGAGATCTCTTCTCCGTGTGTGTGCAGAAGGCGCTTTCTCAATGCACGAATGCTAGTGGGATTTTGCTGAACACAGTGGAGGAGCTTGACAATATTGGGTTGCATATTTTCAGCGTAAAATTAGCAAGCCAGTTTGGGCAATTGGGCCAGTTCTCCTCTCCAATAGGAGCCACGATCAAGCTACAATTACACCTGAGCGATGTAAACACTGGCTTGATACAAAACCTATGGATTCAGTTCTATACATATCGTTTGGTTCACAGAACGTAATACCTGCATCCCAGATGTTGGAATTGGCATTGGCATTGGAGGCTAGTGGCAGATTTTTTATCTGGGTTGTCAGGCCACCAAATAACTTCGACATCAACATAGAATTCGAAGCAAAAGAGTGGTTACCTGTAGGATTTGAAGAAAGAATTGAATATTCAAAAATAAGGTAATTAGTGCGAAAATGGGCACCCCAGGTGGAAATTTTGTCTCACAAATCCGTATCAACATTTCTGAGTCATTGTGGCTGGAACTCAGTTCTTGAATCTTTGGTGAAAGAAGAGGAAGAAGAGACATAAAAACCCTTCAAAGGAACAAGCTTGAAAGTTGTACAATACTATGAAAACAAAAGATTATCTCTGTAAAGATTAATTCTTTTTAAAAAAATGGATTTCAGAAGGTGGTCTGGTCTGATCTTTTTGCGTTTACCTGTCCTGTAGCACTCACTGGCTTGGTTTCCTACTGCTACTGTTGTTTCATGTCATTGTAAACCTGATGACATGCCATGGCATGCATAGAGATAAAAATCCAAACTCATTAAAGAGACAGAGAAAGGAATGATTTTTGAACTTACAGGAACGAGAGGAATGGAGTAATGACATCAAACCCATAATGAAAATTACCAAAATATTTCAAAACCTGGGTTTTATCATTTATGGACTCTGATAGCCTTAAAGGAGTACAGAATTTACTAATGAACAGATGCTAGATTAGGGAAGATGCAAGGGAAGAATTGTATATCAATTCAAGTTCATCTTTACATCGATGATTCAGGACCAATTCGGAGGTTTACAGTTGTCACTTGTCAAGGCAGACATCCTAGAACGGGAATTGGCGGCACGGAAACTGGACGCCACGTGGCATGATACGGTGACTTCGAGAGGAGAGGATCCAGATGACCGAAGAAAATTGAATCAACAAGGTTATTTTCAAACCAGTTTTCCTGTGCTAATATCACAATTTTCATATAGAAAATTGCTATAAACTTTGAATTTCATTTTTTTAAATCTGATTTATATGAAATATAAGTTAGCATTGGTGTTTCAACTGAGCTCAAGAATGAACAAGGAAATGATTCGAGTCAATCACCCTTCAATGCCTTTCGCTTCTCACTATGTCGCTTCCCTCGGACCTTGCCAGACACAAGGACTCGCCATGTCTCTTTCCTCCAAATTTAAAGCAACCAAACCACAGACAAGCAGGATTCTTGCCAGCTCTAACAGTTGATTATTGTGGCCTTCCACGTAATGATAACCCTGGAATCAAGTCCTGCTACATGTGTTCAACTTAACAACCATGCTTGAAATTATAACTCTCTCGCAACCAAAATTCAAGAGAGTTTTCAATGAGACTCTAATATAAATATATTATGGGTTGATTAACCACACTTTTAAAATTATAGTTTAGACAAAACACAATTTCAACCACACCCACCACATTACCAACTGTGTGTCCATTGAGAGGCAGAGGAACACCAAAAAATGGGGATCCACCGAATGACAACACGAGGTGATTATCTAAGGTCAAACATGGAGGAAACCAAACGACTAGGTAATACCATGGTTAAAATTAACTTAAAAGTCATTTGAGTCTTCTCCTTGATACAGAAGAAGCTCCTAATGCTTTATGCTTTTCAATGTCAATATAATCAATCATTATTTGCCTGCCTCTTTCAAGAGTGCCAATAATTTTAATTTATATACTTTTCCATTCAAATACTCGTTATTATCAGTTAAAGAAATGACCCTACCCAACACAGTATAGCAGAAGCAAACACAACTTCAGTTTATCAGTAGGAAAATATATAATTTTTTTCCCAATAGAATAATTCATCCAAAGGAGTAGCGTAATAAGATGAAGAGAGATGTAAAACAAGAGTAAAGAATATACATGCATGTGAAAGGGATGATGCCATTAGCACATCTGCTACTAAGAAGTGATCCTGATGGAAGGTAACAACAATTTGTTAATTGTCCCATCTAACACAAAGAATCATTTACATTAAGTCCTCTATAGTTATTCTCATAGAGGAAAACTATGCACGACCATAATAAAAGAAAGAAAGAAAGAAAAACAGCCTCCCCTCATTTTTCTTGTTAAAACGTTGAGTTGTGATAATAATTAGGTGTATAACTTACTGTGTTGAAATGCACATATAATAACACCTGTACAGGCAGCACCTTTAATTGATAGAGGTGGTCCTTTGACCGGGTCAGAAATGGTTACTGCAGTTTTGGGCCTTTAAGCTGTCCCTGGATCAGAATACGATTGAGAAGACTTAGTTAAATGCAAGAAGAATAAAAATTGGCCAGTAAATTAGAGAGATGACACTTACAATATAAAAGGATCCGCTTTCTGAAACTATGCACCAAAGCATTGGATTAAATCATCTTCAGGATCAACAAATAAGTTATCGAATGAAAACGAACTCATTTCAAGGAATGGGCTGTTAATTGCAAAATCTGGCAAGTCAAATTCAAAATGCCTATCAACAGCTGTATCTTGCTCAGTGGGCAAAGTATCTTTGGCAAGCTGATGCGGTTCTTCTCCAGTCAAGTTATTTCCATCTCCATGCAAAGCTGGTATAAGGAATCTGTCATCCTCTGGCCTCACATTCGTTGCCATCTGAGAATGCTTTCCATCATGATTGGTCCCATAATCAAGTGATGGATTGTAGATATTACTATAAGTAGTCTCATGGTGCAGCTCTGAAATTTGGCCCAATGGATGAATAGCAGGCCCTCTGTCCACAAAAATTCTCTCTGTAGAGTTGACATTGGTTGAGGGAACACCATCATAGTAGTTAAAGTCAGATTGGGGTAGACTGGATTCACCCACAAGACCTTTCTCCACGGGCATTAAAGCTGAAGAGGTAAAATTCTCAAGCTGAGTATCGTGCATTTGATATTCAACTGGCTGTAAATCAGTGTGGTTTATATCAGGCAAACTATTTGTCTGCTCAACAGCCAAACATTCATCATTCAAAGATGGTCGAGACTGTTGATCAGCATGACTTGACTTCTCACGGGGCCTTTTTCTCCTTCGTCGCTTTTCCCCTAGCTCCTTGTCTTGGACAGGAATGGTAATATCATTTCTATGGCTTAATGGTTCCACATCCATTGGTTGATTTCTCCTATTATCTTTAGATGAAACAGAACCCACACCATCATCAACATCATTGACATCATAATCGCTGTCGCTGCTAATGGCAGGTTTCTTCTTTTGGCGACGTCCACCTTGAGGAGATTCAGTTACACCCGATGTTCCGTTGTCAATGCTAGGTTGCTGAATAAGAGATTCCTCCCGACTCAACACTCCTAGCCAAATTGCACTCTCCTTTGCGGTCATTTTATCCTGTAAGCATTTTGATTGACGGACATGCCTTCTAATTTTTGCAATATCAGGTGTCATGTGCTTTATTACAGCAGTTAACACACCAACTTTCCACATCTTCTTCAAATCATGTGGTTTCTTATAAGGAGGGCTCTGACCTAGGGATATTCCTAAGTTTACCCACCAATCTTCATTTCCTGTTGGCCACCAAGGTGGCGGAACTCCCTTCTCCAATGGGTACTTCCTTTGAGGGGGGTCACAGTGTTGCATCAAAGAAGACAAAAGTGACCCTAAAGTTGCATCTTGAAGATCTTGAAGAGCACTTTGAGAGCACCCATTTCGACTATTTTCTGCCTCACCTATGGCCAAACATTCTGCTTCATACTTTGCTATGGCTGCTGGCCCATTCTTATCAAATTTCACCTTTTCTTTCCACCAAGCTCTTATGTTATCAGATGCACCACTTACAGGCTTACCCTTCTCAGGAATGATCCCATACACAAATCCACGTGCTTTGCAAACTTCCATTAGCTTCAACATATACTTAAGAATCCCATCTTGGGCTCTCGCCATTTTCTTCCTCCGAGCCTGATCAGTCGTCTGCTTAGGCTTTTGCTTCTCTGCAGCTTGCTGCGCTGCAAGCTTCTGTTTTTCTTTGATCCTTTTGAGTTTGACAAGATCTTTCCACATTCGTCTCTCCAAAGCTTCTGCTTCAATTTCTTCATCACTGACATCTTTCTCTGCAATATTCTCACACCGTATATCATCAACTTCAATGTCCGAGCTGTAAGACAAATCAGTCATCAAACATCAGACGGTGCTCAATGTTCTGCTAAGAGAACCACTAAGAAATACACCAACCAAACTTTTAAACATCACACTGCAGCATTTTACAGTCTCAAAACAAAGATAAATTATTGTCAACTCATCTAAGCAAAATAGTCATGTTAGGCTAAGGCAAAGGTAAGGATTTGTCTTATGCAATCCCAAATAACTAAAAATCTAATGCTCAACAGCTGTATTCTTTTCCATGCACAATTTCGTCTCTCAGGAACCAAACAAAAGGTAACAAATCATAAAACTTAACAAACATTATTATTCAGCCAAAAATCAATCTTCCCTTTCCACTTTTTAAAACATTATCATTCTGCCAAATACCAGCCTTCCCTTTCCAATATTCAGTATTTTATACTATTCTATTTTGCATTCCCACAACAACCCACTTCCCAAAACCATTAAAAAACCTCAAACGAACTCAAATTACCCGCATATACAATCAAATCAAAGAGACCCCAGAAGTCTAATCCAACCAAAAAACCCCCATCAATTAATACCACGAACAAAAATCAAAATTTTTGATACAGCACAAAGATTTTGAAAAACTTACCAAATATCAGCTCCAATCTCTTCCAATTCACCCATCAAACTTGATCAAAAACCAAACTTTTAACCTCAAAGAAACCAAAAAAGCAATTGAGCCTCAAGTTTCGAAACCCTTTTCACTTTTGGGGTTAGACAAGAAGACTGAGGGAGGGAGGAGTCCTAGATGAGAGATAGCGATGAACCCGAAAAAAAAAAGCTGCGAAACGAAATGGACCCAAAAAGGGAATTTTGTTGTGTCTCTATTTAGATTTTAGAGAGAGAAAGAAGAGTCCAATGAGAGAGATGATGATACTGATGATGATCTCATTCTGGACGCTGGAGTAGCATGACTTGTATTCATAACCAATGAAGTTTTTTTTTTCTTTTTTCTTTCCGTTGAGAATTAATATTTAATTTATTGGCTTTTTATGAGAAGAAATAGTTTTTTTTATAATGGTAAAAAACATAATTTTAAAATGCGGCTCGGGTTAATCTAAGGTAATTTTTGACCTAGTTAATTTATATCGCACTTGTTTGGGAGTGTGGCGTGATAGCTTTTCAAAATTCTTTTTGTGCTGAAATATATCAAGATAATATTTTTTATTTTTAAAAATCATTTTGAAATCAAGACATCAAAATGATCTAAACGAACTAAAAAATTCATTTTAAATGTAAAAAAATAAATTTTTTGAATTTTAGCTAAACAGCGTTTCGCACGCTTAGGTTAATCTAAGTTATTTTAAAAATCAAGTTCTTGGGTTATTTTTTTTGATTTTTTTCAAAATCAAGTTCTTCTCTTATTTTCTTTATTCTAAATTAAAATAAATCTTGGGTTAATCTAAGTTATTTTTTAAGAAAACAAATCCTTAGGGCTTTTGAAATTCGTCATAAAAAGTGTAATTAATTGTTAACATTCCAAGAAAATTAATTGATGAATTAAGTTTTTAATATATGTGCGTGACCATGCATCTTTGTTTTGACTGTATTTGATCTGATTTTGAATTTATGTTGTTAGGTTCATATTAAGTGTTTTTGATGTTCTTTATCTTTTTATGTGTTTGATATATTTTGTTAAAGCTTTTTCTCTTGAATTTTTGTTTTTTATGGGTTTTAACCTCTTTTTTTTGCTTTGTTTTTCTAGATCAAACTAAGGTCGATAATTCGATCATGGTCAAATCAAAGGTTTCGAGTTGACCAAGTCAGGTCAAAATGGATGAAGGATTTATCACCTTACTTGGTTTGTTATGTTTTTGTTGGATTTTTTTTCTTGTTTAGGGGTATATTTGACAAATACCTCTTAGATCTATTTTGGTAGTTTTATTATAAGAAAAAAAAAAGGAGTTTTAGCCAAATAAAGCCTAAAAATATTATTTTTGCATATGGTTAGAAATCATAAAACTATTTGAATATATTTTTCAAAGAAAACTTAAAATACTTTGGCATGTTTGAAATAATATTACATGAATTTTACAACTTTATAAAATTCTAAAGGTTTTTGGTCTATATTTAAAGATTATTTTCGATAAGAAAATATCACTAACTTTTAATATAAGAATAAAAGAATTTAGAAAGGTTAATATTTAAAATATTATCAGAGATAAAAAAAATTATTATTCGCATTAATAAAGGGATAAAAAAATATATATGAGATTAATATCCAAAATATTATTATGAATAATATAAAACTAAAAATCATAATGATTTTATTTGATATATTATTTGGAATAACACAATTGCAAAATTCTAGTTTTACTCTACAAAAACCCACAAAGATAATTAAGGACATTTCACCTTACCAGATCGAGTTCTTTACCTAGGAAATTAGAGTTTGTTCATCTTAGCAAACCTGCCATGATAGACAAATAAAAATAAAAAATGACCAGACCATAGCAAACAAAGAGAAAAAAAACCAATACACCTTACTTTAAGTGAAACATATTAAAAACCATATCACACATTTTCAAAGAGTATTTCAATTTGACTTTCCCCTATGATTAAAACTTGTAGCCTATCATAAAGAAACATATGAAAGACACACCACATATTTCCATTAATATGATTTTCCATTTATAAAATACTTGTAATTTATTGGGGAGACCAACTTTATTCTAAGAACAAAAAGGGTCAAGTTGGGCAGATGCTAGCAGGCAAGACCTGTTCAGCCACACCTAACAATTTCTTCTTTAAATTGTCTCCTCTTTCTACTCTAACACCAGGCATGGCACTTTGTATCCTTTTCATCCCGTTGAATTGCACCTGTTTCTGGTGGGGGAATTCCCATAGGCTCAACTTTACCTGAATCATCACTTATGTTTTCATCACCAGACCGCAATTTGAATTTCACATACATTTCCTGTCCATTGGAAAACCTGAAGAGCCTGCAGATATTTGAGTAGTAGTGTAGCTCAGCAAAAAATCTGCATTGCAAAGAGACATCCAAACTACATCACGGATATGTGGGACTCGCTAGCTTCACATGCTGCTCCCTTGCAGGAAGTCCACAAACTAACCATGTTGCAAAATCAGCAATCGTGTGGTCTGCAAGTCCCTTCAGGTCTTCAGGTTTCCCTGCCCACCAACACCAAATTCGATGAAAATACCTTGTTTTAACCATTAGAGTAGTGGCAACCAAGTTTGCAGCTAAATTGCCAACTATCTTCTTGTATTTGAAGTCCATCTCCTCTATCCTGTCATCCAAGGCATGCATGGTGTTCTTGATCATGACTGGAATCTGAGATCCAATATAGACGCCGCCTTGTTGAAGAATTGAATTTGCAGGAGCCACTGAAAGAGTATTGAAGAATTTGGTTCCAATTCTGCTACAAATTAGTGATAAGTTTTTTTTATTAATGTTAGACATTTTAATTCTATTATTTAGTGACGTCTTTTGATTGTTCTTTTCTACTTCTAGTTTAAGAGTTTCTGTTTGATTAGGGTTCTTGTAATGCCTTTGATTTTCTCTATAAATACAATTAGAAGGATGACAAGAAAACAGCCGAACCTGGGAGTATAAGGCTTTGACTCCCGACAACCAAAGTGTCCTGAACTTCAATTTTTCCTTGAGTAAACCCACTGAATGATTAGAACCCAGCAACCATCCGACTGAAGTCACCAAGGTGCACGCCATCACCAATTGTAATGAGCTCTGGGTCTGGTACTGGATTGATAGCCCTGATGGAACAATGTTTACCGACACTTGCACCCAAAAGGTATGGTTGTGGTTGCTAGAAAAACTCCATGCCCGAAGGGTTTTCTACACTGCAGGGCCACTTGCAACTGGTAGATTGGAAGAATGTCACAATCCTATTTGACAGAGGGCTATCAACTATGTGTCGCGTGATATAGAAGATTCTGGTGCCATAATCTTCCCTCGGCAGAGATTCTTCAGGTTAGCCACGAGCCAGAGCTTAACCCATCGGAAAAAAGAAAACACCGGTCTCCCCTCGAACCAACCTGGTGTAATTTTCCGGGCTCGAATGATGACCCTATACAGTATCCCCTGTCCAGCACTTTTTCAACTTCTTCTAATCGCCTCTTTCATCAGGAACCGATGCAAGCTGTAGGGTTTTTTTACACAAAATTTTGATAATACAAGAACATTAATCTTCCTACTCTTATATAAATACACTAACATTGGTCAAGCCTATAGAAACAGCCTTCACCCTAAGCCAAGCAATCTCCTCCTTGATAACAAAACTTCATCTTCTTCCTCTCTACGTTTTGCTCCACAAACATACACAATATAGCATTTTAAAGCTTTTTTTCCTCTACCATCAATGCTAACCTAAATGTTAAAAAGTCCCCTAAACCCACAATTTGTTTTTATTCTTTCAGCTCATAATAACCTAAAAAAATCTATAATCTTTACGAGGTTTAAGACAATCTTATCAAAACTAAAAGTATGAAATCACATGTGATGATAGAAACAAAAGAAAATAGTAGTTAAACTATCTATGAATTCATGATCACTAGGGATCACAAAGGGACCTTCCAGCTATTTGATACTTTTTATGTAATATAGCACCGTTTGTTTAAATTATTTCAATATGAAAGAAGTTTCTAATAGGTTAGCATTTAACTCTTGGAGGCTAGCAATTGCTTAGTAGACATGCCTGAAAACAGACACAAAACCCCCATTTTCTGTGTGACGTAAACCATGCATCTTTTAAGAAAATCAGATCAAGGGTGCTAGCCTTGACTTTAAAATATTATTGATTTTTCTAGCATCCAAAAACATCAAGCCAAGGTGTAGGAAGCTATTTCATGGATGACTTGAAAAGACAAGCCCGGCACAGTAGAGTTTCAGGGCAAGTAATCTATTCACAGACACCAAAGGCCGTAACAGTAGCTTCTAAATTAAAGTATGACTGTCAAAGCTGAATCAACTTGTGGCCTCATGCTAGCTTACTAAACTAATTGTATGGTGCTTCTTCCTTGCCTTTTGCACCCTTAGTGTCAAAGAAAAGGCAAAGTATTTATTTAGCTACATAATTCTGAGATCATACTTGGGTTTTGACTCGGTTAATTGAAGTCCTGAGTATTGCATTGCTGAGTCAACTTGCGAATTTTCTTATAATAAACAAGTCAACTTGCAAATTAACAGGTTAATTTATATAATTTTTTTTTATATATCAAAATGACAGTGGATCAAAACTTTAACTAAATTAATTAGTTCTTGGCAAGTTTCTTCTTGGTTTTATTATCTTTTGATTTAGGTGATTTTGGAGGTGCTTTCTCATGTCATCGATTTTTCTTCTTCTGTGTTTCTTCTTTGGGGTCAGTTTGCTTTAGCATTCTAGTGAAAAAGATAAGCTTTTTTTGCTTTTTTGGAGGAGATTTGCGGCTGAAGGTGTTTTTGATGTTGCAAGAAAAGTGTTGGATTGTTTTCAAAAATGGAGGAAAAGAGACCGGAAACTGGTGATTGGGGGAGTAATCTTATTTTTATTATGACAAACTTTCAACATATTAATCAATCTAGAATTATCACAATCGTTGATTGAAAGTTAATATCATAGACTGTCAGATACTGACAATTGAAGACCACCTAAGTTGTCATCTTTGGAATGACATCGCTGTATGTATTATCGTCACCCCATGTTTAACCCTATTTTGAGAAAAAAATCTAGAAAAAAAAAACAGCAAAAAACCAAAAAGGTTTATTGGTTTTGAGGAATATTTGAAAGATTACAAAATACTGTGTAAATATTTAGAGAGAGAGAGAGAGAGAGTTAACGTAGGTAAGGTGTCCTCGTAACAAAATATCTCTAAAGCTGACAGAGGCAAGGAAGCATATGTTTCATGTCTTTCAAGCTGATTTAAGCCTCAAATGGTCTGTTTGTAATATCATTTGATAGCTAGATGAATGATCTAGTGAAAACGAATGGTATTATACAAATAAAAAATGGAGCTGGTCATAATTTAATCCTTGTAATTTATCAGAATTTATTAACTAATCTTTGTATTATTTAAATAATTAAATAGAGTTTCGATCAAGCTTAATCCAACAGTCTTTTTGTTTCAAAAGGTGTATTTTTTTTTTCTCATGAATAATTTCATCCTATCTACCTTTTCCTTCCTTTTCTACTTCTTAAATTTTTTAAAACGAATAAGAAATGGAATATAAAGATGAAGTTATAAATGGATGTAAGAACATAGAGATTAAACATGTAGTTTATAAAACAAAGAGGGTTAATTAATTATTTTTGCCAAATTATAGGCTATGTTATAGCTAACTCGTAAAAAATGAAGAAAGCTGTTTTATAATTTTACACAACAGGGTCCAGTTACATGAAGAAACAAATAACAGAGACATGATATATCGTAAGAAAATATGGCTGGTAGGAGCCAAGAAGGGGGCAGAATTGAGCTTATAGCATGCTGTCAGACTTGGCAGGCAGCCTCCTAAAGAAGTTGAGGGGGGCGGAAGGGAGCTTGTGGCGGAACCTTGGATGCCTCAACACGTAAAGGCCAATGAGAAGTGCTACAACCTGGAAAGGAGTGACATAGAGAACTATGGCAACAATTAAGCAGAATGTCAAAAACAAAGTGGTAGCCCTAGGGTCTCTCCAGCTTATCAGAGACTGAAATCTTTCCCCTTGAGTTGCAAGGTCACCGACAACAGTCTGAACCCTCCCTGCGATACTTCTTAGACGATCGTATCGCATTCTGACGATATCTGATGGTTTGGAAGTAGGGAATGTGTCGAATTCTTCATCAAGTTCATCAGGATGAGCAGCATCAGCATGAGAGAGCCGGGTGTCCATGTGAGGAGGGTGTCTTGATCTCCATCGATAGTTCCAGAGCCCGATCAGGAAGAGGTAGAGGAAAACTGTGGGGAGTATCAACTCTGGATAAAGGACCAAGATTATGAAGAGGATGTGAATTAAAATGGTGGTGAGAGAGTTCTTCCAGTTGCAGATTTGATCAAACCATTTCCCAACAGCAATCAAGCTGCTTAGAACACCCATAATTCTGAAAAAGTTGGCTTTGCTCCTCCTCATGCTCCACATATGTGAATCTACATCTAGCATATATTCCACAACCTCTTTCCTCAAAGGTGGCTCGGACCTACTCAGCCTCGTGGAGACGATCTGCATAGCTTGATGCCTCAAGCTATCAAGCTGCATTACTGACAATGGATGGACGTAGTGCATTTTTGGCAACAATGGATGTGAATACATGTGCAACATATTAACTAGAGATGAGCATGTGAACCTCACTGCTAGCTGGACTTCACCTGCTTTCCGCACCCCAGAAGGCTGTAAGGCCAGAAGAGGATAGGAGTGTGTATAAACTCTATCAGTTTCGAGTGTGGATAGACGAATTCTTACTTTCCCAATTCTGGAGTCCTTCCCCCCTCCACCACCATGTATGTGACCATTATCAAAAACCCCAATTGTTATGACAGTACACGGGTCGAAAACCTCCCAAGTGTACTGCTCATTCCATCTTGGAGTGAAGCTGTCGACAATAGTCCTTGTCCGGACCCATTTCTGCCCATATTTAGCTACACAATAGGCATCAGTCGTACCTCGGCCATCCTTTGTCTTCATTGGCATCAGCCCCACAGCACTTAGAACCCCCAGTTCCAAAATCCCAATGCTAGGCCTCCATAACTGCTTTGCTGTTGGCCTAACGTCACTGCTGTAGTGAGTTGATTCATCCAAAACATGATACCCTCCATCTAAACAGATCCTCAAATGAATCCTGCTGGCAAACTTGATTTCTTTCTTTTGTTCCCCATCTGCAACCACATGCTTCTCGAGATTAAACCACCTAGTGTTAACTGGCTTGTGGTCTAGCCTCCTCTGCACAGGTTGTAACGGGATCATGCACTTCCCCAGAACTTCATCTTTATTTGGTCCCAATCTATCTTCGGCAGTCAAAATCAAAGGCTCCTCGAAAGGTTCAGCAACTACAAATATCAAGTCCTCATTCCACATTGGATTGATAGTCTTAATTTGAGATGTCCTAGTTCTCAATGCTTGATTTCCAAGGGTGCCCTTCACAAATACTTCTGGGAACCGACTTTTGTCACTAGGAACCAAGTCCTGAGCTTCAATCACATTGACCCTAACATACCAAAGCTTGGGTGAAATATATACCTTGGATCGGATTTTGTTAACACCATCAGGACCAACGCTGGCTGCATCTGAATGCCACGCATCAGGGAATGCCTCATCTGCTTGAGTTCCCATCCAAACAGCCAGCATCAGCTCCCCAGACTTAATTTTATCTCCCTTCCTATCTTCCAGTCTATACCACTGTGGTGCCAAAGGACTATCCGGAGGAACACGTTTGGGCACTTCATTGAGATCAAACATAACCCTACCAATCAAATCATCTAAGACAACATCCTTATCCTTCACAAACACCTCCAAAACTGAAGCTTGAATTCTATCTTTTGAGAAAGCAAAAACCTGATTCCATTCTGGGTTGCTTTTCTTCTCAAAATGTTTTGTAACACCCTTGTAATTTCCAAGCTTTACTTCAACATAGGGATCGCAGCTACCAGCTATGTCCTTGGGAGGCAAGTCTTTCGCTTTCACCACACGAGCATAGAGATATTGCATTTGCTCAACAAGGTCATAGGTGCAGGAAAGCTTATCTCCTGTGACAGATCCCGCACCAATGTTTGGTGAGGTCTCCTTTAGAGCAAAGTCGACTGATTGTGGTGGCTTCTGCATTTTTCTTAGTTTACACTGACAAAACCAGAGTTATGCAAGGAGCACTCAACAATCACACAAGAAGAGAAGGCGGCTTTCAAACTAAGGATGTTGAAAGAGGATAAAGATTCAACAGAAGGAGTGAAAAATCAGGAAATGGAAAGGCTTCAAATGGCAAGAAACAAACTTTGTTCTTGTTATTTCAAGGCTATTTGGACAAATTTGATTCACAAAATTTGATGGTGGAATACAAGAAATCAAAGGGCTATTTTGACCACAATTACGAGATCACCACTTCTCTCAGTAATGGACTTCATTGAATTCTTCTCCAAACGGGTAAAGATGAAGGCAGGGAAACAAAAGACTAAAGAACCTTATAATTCCTCATCCATGACAGGGTTACAGAGCAACACTAAGCACTTCAATGGAAGCTCTAGACCAGAAACCACGAATATCTGCAAAAGCAGAGCAAGAAAACCACCGGGTTAACATTTACAGTCATAGAACAACTTCAACTGCTGAGAAAATGAAAGAAAATGGCATTGCAATACCACATGGGATGCCATAATATGGGAAATGACAATTAAAATACTCTTTCATTCAGCCTCAAAGTAAACATTATACTCGATTAAGACCCATTGATGCATACTTCAAGCTTCAAAGGGCCCAAAACGAAAGCTCCTTTCATATATTTACATCAAACAGAATAAATCACAAATTACTCAACGTGGCCTTGTTAGACTTGGTAATAAAGAAATTGGAGTCTGTAACCTTCACACAACAGATCTACCTCAGCAATCAAATACATCAAGCTACCTTAAGCAAACAAGCAGTACAAAACACCAACTTTTCCCATAGCTGCAAGAAACACATGTAAGCATAACATGCTCCCACCATTTCCATTACTTAAAAGAGTGAGCAAAACATCTTAAGGTTTCAACAACTACTCCAACCACTTCAAATTACTCTATCCTTTGAGTATCCACATTGCATTATCAAGAAAACAAGAAAGTAGAAAAAAGCAGTACCTTGGTGTTCAGCCACTAAGCCAAGAACCCTTCTTAAAAGAACAATAATGGAGCTAAGAGGGGTTGAAGAGGGAGTGAACTAATGTAGAAATGATGAGCATGTGGGGGGATATCTATCAAAGTGAATCTACTGGGAAAAAGAAAAGAAACGATTGAACCTGCTCACTACCACCTTTCTCCAAACCTTTTTTACCGTAGTTTTTGTACTTTCTTCATTCATATTTTATTGCTCAAGAAAAAGATTTATATTTATTACATAATTTATTGTTACTAGGACTTGTGAAATTACTTAATATATCAAATTCATGATCTTATTTATAAGATGATGATAATATTATAGAAAACAAATCAAAATAAATTATGAAGTATAATTTTCAAGCAACTAGATATTAAAGAATAAAATTGAAGAAAAAATCAATTAAAAAATAAAAAACAAACCGAGTTAATCTGACAATCTCGCAGCCCGAGTCATAATATCAAGATGAACCTATAAATTGTAAATAAAAATAAATTACAAAGTATAATTCCTAATTGGTTTGATGTTGAAGGATAAAAAAAATCATCAAAGACTTGTTTTAACTTGTATAATTCATGACACTAGTTACGAGACTAAAATAATCCTATAGAGAGAAAATAAAAATAAATTATAAAATTCAATATTCAATTGGTCATGTCAAATCCAATATTAAACGATGAAATTTGTAAAATATTTTATAAAAAATAACAAAAAATGAATCAAGTTAGTTTATGTTAACCTTTTAAGTATTATCATTGGATAATGATGTCAGGGTAATCTAATAAAAATAAATCAAAACAAATCATGAAATATAATATTCCACTAATAACAATATTAAATGATGAAAATAGAAAAAATATTAAAAAACTTAGACCAACCTGACTAAACTTGCATCTTACGTCACGAGATAAAAACTATTTTTTTTATCAAGATTTATATCAACAAGATAAATATTGTTTTAAAAGTACATTTCATTTGAAAAAGTATTAAATTGATATTTTTTTTAGTGTTTTGATGATTTTTTATCAAGACGAATACGACCTTATTTGTTTTAAAAGCACATTTCATTTGAAAAGGTATTAAATTGATATTTGTTTTATTGTTTTGATGATTTAATGTTATAATATAAAAAAATATTTTGATATATTTTAATAAAAAAAATTGTATCATGATACTAAATATATATATTTAGCCATCAAATATAAACAATAAAAATTAAACCAAATTTGCTATATACATCATGTCATATATGGTGGATTTTTTATACAGTAGCAAATCCAAATCTTATGTTACAAATAGCTTTTATTCTAGAAAACTATTTTAAATTAATTGTTTTTAGATTATTTTGATGTATTAATATTAAAGTAAATTCAATATATATATATATATATTATTTTAATATATATTCAAATAAAATATATTTTCTAAGAAACTATTTATATAATTTAACACTACTTGAAATAATAAAATCTATCATCATCTCTGTCAAAAACAAATAAAGTATTTTTTTTTCGTTTTTTCTTAGTCATTGCATAGTTGATGTGACACTAAACAATATCATGATTTGAAATGTATTAGCCCCGTATCATTTCAATTTTATTCTTCTTGGTATTGGTTTAGGTTATAAGAAAGATAATATGATCAATGTTACTGTTTGAAATTGATATTTTCTTCATATTTTAAATAAAAACAAAACTAAAAATTATATTTTAATATATTTTTAAGTAAAAAATACCTTTAAAAAATATTATATCAAATATACACCTATTATCTATTATATGATATCAACCCATCAAAATAATTTTAAAATACTATATTTTAATTTAAAGCAAAAAAAAAATTCAAAAATATTTCTTAAAACACGGTGTTAACACATATCCTAAAAAACATATAAAATTATCTTTCTTATAGTTTTTTTTTTGGCATCAAATGATCTATACATAAAAAAAAAAAAACTATCAAACTCAACTCCATCATACTTCCTAGCATTTTTTTATTAAAAAAAATAAAACAAATAATATTGTAACATCAAACAAAAGAGGTATGGCTATAATCATTGTGTGGTCCACCTCAATCCACAAATCTATTAACAATAAAAATTATATATGAGGTATAATCACATGCAATACGCTTACCAGATTCCTTAACTTGAACCCACAAACATCTAGGAAAGTAGAACTTATAGGGTATTTTAGTCATCTCAAATTAAGGTTGTCTTATAATATTTGGACACCTGGAAGCTTCGATGTAGTCAGTTGCAGGATTGCAGACATTTACCGTATGTTTGCAGTGTCGGTTCTTCTCCGCCAAAAACACGCGCGCAGAATATTCTACCTTGGCCCCTGCATGCCTTCGTGATTGTACATTTATATATATATAAAATAAATAAAAAATTCATTACAGAGCTCATGAGGAAAAATAGCACTTGTGTATAATATTAAATCATTTGCATTTGAGCAAAACTTTCCTAACATTTTAGGATAAAAAAAATATAGTTGAGATAAAAAGAATATATATGTAAATATGTTTTTTCTAGTTTTTTTTTATTTTGATATTAGCACATCAAAATCATAAAAAAAAACACATAAAAAACTATTTAAAAAAAAATATACATTAAATTAAAACAAAAAAAAACCATTCCAAGTAGTTTTTTTTTATATTATGATAGAGGATAAGGGATAGGGTCAAATTGGTTTTATTTTAATTGAGATTAAATTATTTTCTACACAAGTAATCTTTTAGAAAGGGAGAGTTCGAAAATGTGAAAAAAGCATGATTTTGTTTTTCCCAAAATGGTCCCTTCAGATTATATACTTTCTGTTGAGTTTGTTTCAGAATTATATTAAAATAATATATTTTTTAAAAAAATATTTTTGATATTAGTACATTAAAAAATATCCAAAATCAATAATTTTTTTATTACAAAATATAAAATAAAAATATATTTTTTAAAAAATACGAGTAAAAAAACCACAATATGTTGGACAATCATGCAAGAGCTGGAAGTGGATTGTCCATACCCAAAATTACCATTTCTATGATTGACAAGCTGCATGGGGCCAAAATTGAATTGTCGACAGTAACAGGTAACCCTACCGAACCCCGTGTCATAAATGTTTTGTGCATGATTTTGATAAGAATATGGGAATGGCGTGTCCAATCTTTTTCATTCACGGTTGGGAAAATTATGAGAAAGAATGGAGTTAGGTGAAGTTGGTTTTGAAAAGGTAGCTGCTTGCCTTCCTTCCTTCCTAGTGATCCCGATGTGGCCACTAGTTTCTGCCGTCATGTTAGGTTTTGCTAACTCACCTATTCTGGATAAAGGAGGAGCTTTGATGATGAAGATTACTGTCTCACAAAACGACTTGATTGGACAGACTCAGTCTTGAGAGTTTTGTGAACATTGTTTTATTCCCAGGTTTGGTTGAACAAACTGCTTTAAAATGAATATATATGTATGTATATGCCATGCAGTTGAGGCGATTAGGGTCTGCAACCTAATCTTCAATGCTGATTTTGACACTTGAAAGTGACAAATTTGGATAAAAAAAAACAAAAATCTTGTGTTCTTGTGTGCGGCGTACCTTTCCTGCTGAGATTTGGGACATGAAGTTTTGACCACGAAATGCAAATTGTCTGTCCAATGAGATTATCTCAAAGTTGTGTTTGTTATTTATCCTGTGGTTTAGATTTTAAAAAAAGTTTTATAAAATATATTTTTAGTTGAAATTCATAACTAAAATTAAAGTATTTTGTTAAAACTGTGGTTGTGGTTGAGATTTAATAAAAATCAGTTTCGTATGTTTGGTTATCATGTTTTTTTATATTTTTGTCAACTTGTTAAATTACTTTAAAGAACAAACACACACATATATGTTTTTTTAAATATTGTAGATTTAATAATAATAAAATATAATTAATAATTCAAGTAAATTATTTATTTATTTTTATTCTCTCATCAAACTACTTGTTATTCCATCACGATCTCTTACTATTTGATCGAGAAACAACATCTAGTAAAATATCATCAAGAACATTTGCGATCCAAACTGAATTTCAGGATCTCTATCCACGTGTTGTAGAGTTATAATTCAAAAGACAAATCTAGTTACAAGTTTCTAATCCATAATAAATAAATAAATAAAAAACAGAGTTGTAAAGTGTCTCTCTCTTTTATCAAGGCTAATCCCTATCTAGGCTAATCCCTATCTACATATTTATTTTATTTTATTTTTTAAAATAAAATTTTTATAATCAGACTGGACTGAACCAACTAATCTGCAACCTAATCTTGAATGCTGATTTTGACACTTGAAAATGTCAAATTTGGATTTCCATCGGGTGGAGATTTGGATAAAAAAAATGAAAATGAAAATCTTGTGTTACTTGTGTGCGGAGCTTCCAGGTTAATAAAAATGAAAAGGTTGAAGACGATGACGATCTCTTCCTAGTTGTTGTGGTGGCTACAACAACTGGACAGAGACTGAATTCAAAAGCACTTTGTCTTTTCCTAGCTTTGTAGATATGAATACTACAATTAAGCAAATATTCCATCCATAATGAAATTAATATATGGCTTGCTTAATGACAGAATACATACCAGACATAAGGAATATCAACCCTCACCGAGCTAAGTTGCCTGCAGTAAGGAAACTACGCCACTAAATATGGACAAGTCTTAGCATGTCCGGATTAATTTTCGCATAAAGAGACAGGTCTCTTCTCAATCAGATTTTAGACAAGCTATCCATGCTCATACTGGTGCATTTCACAGTAAATTTCTTTCTCGAGGCCTCGATTTAGATTTGAACCCTGGTTGATAAAGTAAGGAGAAACCCCACTTGTTGCCTCATCTGAGGAAAACTCCCAAATACATGTATAAATAAGTCTGCTGCATTATTTTGATTCAGTACATCAGTTTGAACAGTACTTGTGCAGTTTCCCCCTCTCTAGCATACACACTAATTATTTGTAAGAGCTATCCAACTTAAAAATTGTAAATTTCTCCATAGCATATCAACAGTATCTTCTTTCCCTAACCTTCTGTTTGCTAGGTCTCACAAGTGTTTTTAGCTGCGTGAAACATGATGAAGTTGGACCTTAAAACTTTTTCACCTGAACTAGTGCTCCATTCTTGTTTCCGGATTCAAGCATTGCGTCTAAAACTGCAACATCTCTGGCTCCTTCAATAAAAGAGAGTCGAGGCTCAACTTCATAGCTACTTCCCTTCTGTGACAGAGAAAAAAGGTACTTAATTGCACGCATAGTTGAAGCAAAAAGCATTCTAGCAGAATCATTCTAATTCCTGTTTAGTTAAGGAAATGGAAGCTTTAGTAATCTAACAACAGTTACCCGAGAGTTCAAGCTGTTGTTGATGAAAGAAGAAGGCAACAAGGGTTAATAAATGAGCAATAAGTTCTGAATTTCCAACTAACAGAACGTTTTGTTGTAAATCAAATGAGTCAGATTCCTTTAATGTCGAACACAACGACTGGGCTGATGGTAATCTCCATTCAAGTAGCATCAAGACCAATAATAAAAAGCTAAATTTGAAGACTATCATGTTTATGGTTTATGTTGGAAGCGAACCATGACAATGCACACAGGAGCTTGTCATCTTATATTACCTGAAGGTTGGCCTGTGAAATGTGATGTAAAAATGCCTTCAGTTCATCAGTCACACCACTAAATGGGTAGAAGTTGCTTTTACAGTGTCCACCAGCACCATAAAATGAAATCTGCCACAGCATTGTAAGATATCAAATGAAGGTTACTTCTCAAATATAAGTGCTACAAGTTAAAGGTAATATATCAATTATTTTGAGATTTAAAATTCAACTAGATATCTCAGACAAACTAAGAGCCCAAGGTTTTGGCAGCTGATGAAAGATCTAATTGACCACAACACATTGGATTTTGGCATACCGTGTAACCATGCTGTCCACCTTCTTTTCCACGCCCAATTTCCACTGTTCCGTTTATGCCAACAATTCTCCATAATATCTAAAAGGAATTAAAAGAAATGAGAAGGAATAACTCACATGTCAAGAAGTTTGAAATAAAATCATCAATTTTGCACTTACCTTGGGTGATTTGGAGGATACAACCATTGCAAAAACTCCAGAACATCCATTCTCCAGGTGACTAAAATAGGAAAAGTTCATGCAGTGACTTTTAGGCTTCCAGCAGTATCACGAAATGATCTAGTTGAAAATAAACTTCATGCATAATAAACTTACAAAACTGAGGATATGTTATCAGGTGGAGGCAAAGTTGTATCCACATGAGAGGTCATAGCTGACACTGATGTCACCTCACATCCAACAAGCTGTTCAATTGAATAGAAATGCATGACTTAGAAGTCAAAGGGGGATCTCAGAGAGCAATAAATAATGATTAACATGCAAGCCTAATACCCATTAAAAAAGCTTAGGTGGACTCAATTATACAAGTTCTATTTACACAGAGAAACTCTACTGATATAACATTTGTGGTGTGTCAAGAATAAAAAGCATGCAAAGGATTAAAAAATTCCTTCTAGACATAGGAACACAATTTTGGAAAACTATAATTGTGTGAATGACTTAACTCTAGGACAAAAATAACTACAAAAGTGTTAAAATGGAGGAATGAGAAGTTATAGATAAAGAAGTGAAAGGAGAAGTGCCATTAACAATAAAACTGTAGTGTGATACATTGCTAGTGCACTGTAGTGTGATACATTGCTAGTGCAAAATTCAGAAGAATATATGAAGTCGGTGATATTGTCTAAAAAATATACACTAATGAAGTCTGTGATATTGAAGTAGCAGAACATCATCTTTTAATAAGGGTAGCAGATGGTATCTGCAGGAATCAATGTCACCAGGTATCAATAAGGTATATTTAAGATGAGAGATTACCATTCTCAGTCCTGCAATGAAGTGCACTCCCATATCTAGAATGAAACCCCCCTGCCAAAACAGAAGATGCACTAGTCAATAATAGCAAAAGTACACGGGTTTAAGCATGATAAATCAACTAGTTTCCAAACAAGCATGCAAGGAACAAATTGAACTAGGTTCCATTAAGATATTTACTTTAACAAACTGTAATAGACTACTGCAATTTGCACAGTCAAGCTAGAAGAGCAAAGTTCTGCTAATTCATTGGCATTGTAAAGGAGCATCTCATTTCTAGAAAGATAAAACTACTCTCATAGTTCAGGGTATATTTTCTTGATTTTAACATAGATAAGGAGCTTGGGTCATAGAAGTTGAAAACATATGCACATTAACAAATGTTTCTAAGAATCAGTAAAATACTCTTGAGTAATATAACTGTGTTATAATATAAGCACATACCGTGTAATTGCGCCGCCAAGAGCTTGAGAAGTAAGGGTTTGCGCTGTTCATTGATGCTTCAATTATAAGTTGGACGCTCATCATTTTCCCAATATCAGCCAATAATTTCTTGCTCTGTGGAACCAAAAGCAAATATATTGGAACTTATAGTATCTTACTATCTTGAACATCAACTCAAATCCAATATTTGAAACAATTACCTCTAAAAGTGCAGGTTCAAACCTATAGTTCTCTGCTACAGCCCAAATTGGATAACCAGGTGAATTTGCACAGATAGATGTGTAGCTTGACAGGCTGGTTTCTATTTCACTTATAGCTGCATTATCCAACCATTATTCGAATGCACACAAACTCAAACTTTATGAGCATAATGTATGCATAAAAGTATTCATCTTGAACAGGGACCGCTAACAAATATGTTTTGGGATGGATATTTCTTTCAAAAGTGGAAAATCTTACTGCTAGATACAAGCTATCCTAGTGCGATGGGAGAATATGGAACTTTGTTTGACTGGAGTTAAGTTTGTTGCAAACAAAAGTGCTAGCAATCTTCCATGTCAATCTATGGTGGGCCGATAAGATACTAGATATGTATAGCTTGGAAGGAGAAGAGAGTCAATTTAATAATAGAGGCGTATTTTCAAATAATCAAATAATGACCCTGTTTGGACAAATCTATTTGTGTGAACTTTCTGCTCTCAAGACATGATTGGCATTTGTGGTTTGAAGCACGGATGGCCCCTGTATATATTCTTGTAGAAAACGACACAATAATCTAGATAAATTATTGGTATGATCAGACAATGATCTCACACATGAATCTCGATAATAAATGTCTTCTTATCTTTTATCTCCTACTCCTTCATTGCAAAACTCACAGTTACATTTTATCTATTCTTCATACTGTTTCACAACTGACCTAAAAAAATGAAGCACTATTCCTATTGCCACTATCAATTTGTAATATGTAGATTAAATTCAATAGCATGAAAAGAGTTTCTATGCAAGAGAATCTATATGTGAAAGAATTTTTAAACCTGCAGAAATCACATAAATTTAATATAGTGGGATGATTTCTATTCCTAGATATCACGGAGAGGCTACAAACAACCAGAAAACATCGTATGTTACTTACAAGATGCTGCTGGTTTCTCTTCAGATCATCCAAGTTATTCAAGAATTGCAGAGGACATGCCAAAAATAAAAGAAGATTAAAAATATTGCACAAATGAGAAATATTCATACAACAACATCAACAAAAATCCACCACAAAAATATCCATCTTTATTTATTATTCAACATTATAATTGTTTTTGGTTAAAATTTGGGGATGTCTTAGGAAACAACCCACATCAATCTGAACTAGAGCCTGCCTTCGTTTTGCAACTATTGAAAGCTTGTATTACCTTGGAGGACATGCTTCCCTGCCTTTAGTAGCTTTAGTGACATATCAACCTGCACGCATTAGTTTATATAGGTGAAAAATTTACTGAACACATAACATGTCAAAGCAAAGCAAATTCCTTAAAAGAGATAGAGCATATAAGATGACATCCAAACTGAAATTACAAGATAGTCTGCTGAGAAAGTTTCTCTAAACATGGTTAAAGGTCAACGACAGAGTCCAGTACATACATCTATCATTTGCCATGTTGCCCGCCCAATCTCTGAATTACACTTTAGCTTTGTACTATGCTTATAGTGACAAAATGACTAACAGATAGGCTCCTTTTTGAAATTCTTTATAACCAGCAATGAATTCGATCATGAAGAGTCAAATTATTGATTCAGAATTAGAAAATCAGCAACCAACGCATGGAAACACAACAGACAAGAGCACTATGGTAGCTATGATTTTACAGTTTCTAGTTAAAATTGTTAAGAAAAGTCTAAGATCATTTAGTGGCAGCCAGATCAAGAAAGACTCTAAGCTTTATTACCATAAAATAATCAACATTTGAATAAAGAAACAAAATTGATGACACACCTGATATTGGGCAGCAAGAACCACAGCAACACCAAGAATCGACTCATCTTGAATGATCTCATCAAGACCCTTATCACCCCACTTGCATTCCACACCAGGAAAATGCTCCTTTGCTACCTCCACCGCTTCTCTTGCAGATTCCTGAACATATAAATAAGTACATAAGAGAGAAAAATAATCATGAAATGAAATGAGCAATGAGCAATGAATCACCTCCGAGCGACTCCAGATGGATTTAAGAACAAAAAGATGAGAGATCTCAGCTAGTCTTGGAATGTACTGAGTCTTGACAAAGATGCCAGCTCCAATAACGGATATCTGGGGAAGTTGGTTGGCCATTGCTTGAAAATCCTGGAAATGGGTTCCTGATGAGAGTGATATTATGATGAATATATAAAGGAAAAGAGAAGCACGAAAATATCTCGCCGAATCTTTTATTTTCGTAAAAAAATAAAATAAAAGTAATCCAGTCTCGTTGTCAATTTTTTATCCTTTTTCAATTTATCTACTATTATTTTGATAAATATGGAAAAACGTTATCAGATCAGATGAGAAAAAAGGACAACTTTGAAAACAATTGCTGAGTTTGATAGATACTAGGAAAAAAATATTTAATTATTTTTGATGCTATAGAGATCAAACTATCTACGTATGCTCAAAGAAAAAGAATGTGGAAATTTGACCCAGAGGTGTAGATGTTTTGTCTGTGGTTACGCAAGGTAAGAAAATTCTTGATGTTAGGCTTTGATTGAGGGAGAGAGATAGAAAAAAAAATGTTTGACTATACAAGTACGTAAGGCAGATAAATTCTTCGTTCAAGGCATAGTTGTGAAATCTATACTGTTATGGCAGATCGACTTGGGACCTGCTGGCCCGGGATATTCATACAGATCCGGCAAAATATAAGAAAGAAAAAAACTATACTGTTAATACATTTTTTTAATAAAAAATACCTTAAAAAACAACTACAGGAACACTCCCAAACAGGCACATCGTGGCCTGTGTTTTGAGCTCTTTCACAGCAGCACAGTTTCTTCTGTTACAATATCTATCATGCTTCGAGTTGTAAATACAACAGCAATTTTAATAGATAATTCATACAGTGGCATTTGATTTTAAGGATGCAGTTTAATCGGATACAAGTAAACAATGAAATCGACTGTATAACCAGAATTTTGAATCTATAGGGAGGAGGCAATGATGTAAGGTATTCGAAGTAAATCCGGACCCGGACGCATTCCTAACACACAAGTCTGAAAACAAAGATGGGACTTTGGAATTCGATGAACTTATTTTCAGGATCAAGGGTTTGGATGAATATATCTTCTCTTGGTTCTTCGGTCACTCCACTTTGTGTCGCGTATTCCATTGCCATTTCATAGTCCACCTGCAAATAAAATTCATGCATGTCAAAGAACCGATAAAATTTACAATCAAGGGAAAGAAGATAAACGAGGGAGAGGACCATGAATCGACACATTGGCTGTTATAAGGGTGCGAGAGAACCAGCTTTGCTGGGAAATTGAAAGACAGATAAAATATTCTCATTGATGTTTCTAATGCCAGTTTTCAATAGGTAGCAACTTCTTACGTCTTTTGATTAGAGTCCTGTATTGCTTGATTACTTTGGTGAATTTTTTACCAAAGAGTTCGAAATTGGTTTGACGATAGAATCTTAGTCTCCAATCCCATTATTAATGCAATAGCCATCCAAATCATAGCTAGGATGCACCAAAAGGCCATTCAAAATTGTCAGTGATGGAGGATCCACAAGTTTCGATTAGACCTCACCTTTTCAACATGCTCAGCAAGCTTTTCCTTAAGTGTCTCTTTTGTTATCAAATTAGCTGTTATTTTGCCAAGTATTTCGGCTTCCTCACCGCTGTAACGTTTCCTCTTTGATGCATGTGACTGTGACATGTGTTTCAGAACATCATATACAGCATTGGTAGCATCAGGAATATACCTGCCAGTGCGTTAAAATTTGGTTTAAGACTTCAGTAGATGCAAATAGGAAAAAGTAAAGGACATTTTGGACAACTCTTGAGAGAACATGTCAGGTCAATAGGAAGTACCTGCTTAGATTTCGTTTTCTCTCCTGTTGCTCACGGGCCTGCATTTTCTTCATAATTTTGGATTTTAGCTGGATGCAGCATTGCTGAATGGCAGACTGGAAGGTTGGATTTTATTAGCTATCATGTAAATTTCTACTGCTGGGATCAAGATGAAAGAAAATGAGAATAAAAAAAAACCTTCACAGCTGTAGCTATCTCTGTAATATCATCTCCAATATACTCCTTGCCAGTCCCTTTAAAGGGGATTTTTGTGCTCACGACACTGACAAAGACACCAATTCTGTCCTGCGTCTGGTTAATCTTGTAACTCCCCCAACTGAAAGGACATTTTAATAAACCATTTTGTTGCATTAGCTGTGAGAACATTTCGTCTGCCTCCCACACCCACCCCAAAATTATCAAAAGAAATGTCTGTACTGTTGTATCTTACTTGATTCTCTTAAGTGCAGTCCTAGTGACAACATCTGCACCTTGCTCAAATAGAAGTGGAATGCGGTTTGCAAATCGAAATATATTCAAACCCTGAAGTTTAGAGAAATAGTTTTGCAGGATAATGATCAACTAGGATAGAAAATCAGAGTAATTTAATTAGCATAAAGCAGGAAATACACGAGACCAAGAGCATTAAATACACCATTACAGAATTTGCAGAGTTGCCTTTGGCTTGTGCATTATAAAAGTCCTTAAATTCCTGGTTTTAAGGTGCTGGATTTGATCAAAACCTACACATATTTCCTAAACTAGCCTGATTTGTTTCATCACAATCACAATATCAAGAGAGACGCACTTACTTGCTTAACATCCTTTCCACCCACACTGACACCAGCTTCTACAATAAATGGGTGACCCTCAAATACTTGAGCACTGCATATAATGGTGGTAAAGAAAGGCCACAATTAGAACACTGTTTATCAATTAGCAGAAAAAGGGATTAGTGATATATATTTTGGTTCCGATACCTATAACTATTTTACCATGCAGATTGGCTTTAGTTAGAAGAAATAGAAATAGAAAACAGAGATTCAAACACAACCTGCCTGAATAAGTTGCAACCATATCTGGATGCAGCTCCTTTATAATTCCAAGATGAAGATTGTATTCCCCTGCAGGACTAAGACACTGAAAATGGTATATCAGTATTGTGGTAAGCTATAAAAGTTGTATTCTACAAGTAGAGCACCACACAGTATGAAGTGAGGACAATTCACATCAGTAAAAAATCAACGGCAAATAAATTACATTCAGAGCCTAAAAGCATCTTACATCACCAGTAGGGTCATCAAACTTGGCTTGGCGAAACAACTGATTGATGCGAACTATCTGCTGATCACTCAGAGACTTTACAACCATTTTTGGGCTAAATTCTGGACCCAATTCCCCTAAAAAATTGGGAAGGATTATTGTTATAACCACAAAATTATATTGTTGACTTTTGTACTGATAGAATGTACATAGAAATGTTCTCACCAATTAATCGTTCAGCAAGTGACTTTCCTATGTTTACAAATTCATGCTGTAAGAACTGCAAAAGATTCTGTTTTGAAGTTTCTGCAATGAGGCGTTTGATCAGCAGTAGGTCAACAGATGATGGATGGTGTTTTGTCTCGAGGGGAACTGGAGGCATCACATCAGTTCTCCGTGCAAATTGTATAGTGACATTCTTACTGCAAAAATGGAAGTAGCATCATGTTGAGAATTATAATAAATAAAGGGTTAAGTTGGTAATTAGGGAATATGGAAGAAGTCTAGGGGCTATTTGGTAAAAGGTGTAAGATGTAAGACTATAAATAGACCATTTCACATATCAATAGAGAACAACTTATTCTGCCAAACTTCTATTTGGTATCAGAGCCTCCAAATCTAGGGTTAGGAAAAAAAAAAAAAAGAAAGAGAGAGGGGCATTGGTTCAGGAGCGAACTATGTTATTTCTCCAGGGGTTGGCCCCAGCGTTTGAGCAGAGGACTGCGATGTTGTTAGCCCAAACGAAGATCCCCTCACTTGAGGAGGCAGTATCAGCTATGATACAGGAAGAGAGCCGCATTAAGCTACAGGCAGGGACAGGTGGACCTCCTGGAGTAAAGTCTGCGTTGGTTGTCTCCAACTTGGGAAACACAGAGGCCAGGGTTGAAACTCGTGATTGCTACAACTGCCGCCAGGTAGGTCACCTGAAGCAGGCATGCACTAAGCCACCGAAGGAGAGGAACTCGGGTGGTCGTGGTCGCGGGCGTGGAGGTCGTAGAGGTGGTGGAAGAGGAGGCTACCGGGCAAATTTGATGGTAGCTGATGACGAGGGAGAGGCAGATGTGGTCTTTACTGATGAAGATCACGAGTTGCTGGAGATGTTGAAGAGGAAGCAGAGAGTGGCAGTCGATGGAGACAGGAAGGGTGCGAGTGAAGATACATCCACATCCACATCGTCTAGGGGTAACTTCGCTTCCTATGCTCACTCAGCCAAAGGTACTCACGATACACATGCTCTTGCCTCTATATCCACCTCAAGATCACCAGAATGGATAGTAGATTCTGGTGCATCTCGACATGTGACAGGTACTGCTAGTGAGTTCTCGTCTTATAGTCATCTAGCGATGCCAGAGAGCATCCAGGCTAGCGATGGTACAGACACGACTGTGGTTGGTAAGAGTACTTGTGAGATGTACCGATTCTATGACGTTGTCCAATGTTTTGCATGCTCCTTCTTTTCCAGTGAACCTTTTATCCATTAGTGCCATTATTCTCCAACTAAAATGTTTTGTTATTTTTGATATTCCCAAGGTGATCTTCCTGGAGAAGGGGAGTGGCCGGAGACTTGGGACTGGCACGTGGCATAGCGGACTGTGGTACCTGGATAGAGAAGGGATGGACTCGGCCCTGACATCCATGGTTGAGAGTGCTGGAGGATGTGTTGTTGTTACATCACAGGCGCATGGGACATTCTTCTTTTAGTTTGTTGAGTCGTTTGTATCCGTCTTTGTATGAAAAGGCAAATAAACAGAAACTAGTGTGTGATGCTTGTGAGTTTGGCAAGCTTACTAGAAGCTCTTATGTTAATTCTGGGAATAAGAGTTCTGGTATTTTTGATTTAATACACTCTGATGTTTGGGGACCTTGTTCTGTTAGTTCTATGAATGATTATCGTTATTTTGTGTCTTTTATTGATTGTTTCTCTCGTGTTACATGGTTGTGTTTGATGAGAAACAAGAGTGATGTATTGAATTGCTTCAGAGATTTCCACAGGGCTATTCAGACTCAATACAGGCGATGAGTGAAGGTATTGAGGTCCGATAATGGGACGAGTATACCAACAAGGCGTTTGGGGAATACTTATCGTCTCGAGGATACATCACCAAACCACATGTCCATACACACCAGACATGAACGGAGTAGGCGAGAGGAAGAATAGACACTTGCTAGAGGTAGCCGTAGTATGATGATTTCAATGAATGTTCCAAAGCACTTGTAGAGGCGAGCGGTATTGACAACGCTCAATTGATCAACAAGATGCCCTCAAGAGTGTTGGAATGGAAATCCCTTGTGAGATCTTTGAAAGGAGATAATGGTGGGATCCTTCCATTAAAGGTGTTTGGGTGTGTGTGCTTTGTGAAGGATAACGGACCATCGGTTGGAAAATCTGGATCCTAGAGCGGTAAAGTGTGTTTTGTGGGATATTCTGCTACCCGGAAAGGGTACATGTCTTTGGAGCCAGTTGAGAAGAGGTTATTTGTGAGTATGGATGTGACATTTAGAGAATTCGAGTCATACCACACGTTGAAGGTGAACTCACCCTTTGGCGACTCGACTGATACTTCAGGTATGAGGCGAGAGGGAGAGCGATAGTAGAGATGGGCAGTACATGTACCTGCATGCAGTTGTAGTGGAGGGACCGGAAGATGAGGAGGAGAATGAACCCGAATGGGGTGAGACTCAAGCTCAGGGGGAGTTAAGGGTGTATACGAGGAGGAGGCAGAATGATGTAGAAGTGCCAGTAGTGCCAGTTGTGCCCGCAAGTCCTTTGTCCCGGCCTACCCGGACTCTCGAGTCACCTACATCATCCACCTCGGACTCAAATTACACAGGTGATATGATTCTGTACCTTCTCCGACCCCATGATTTTAAGGAGGACCTCTCGCGAGCAATGCGGGACATCCTCTCGACCGTTTTGGTTTCCCACATGATATTGCGCGATTTGTCTCATATTCTAACATTACATCACCGAGTACATGGAGCATTCATTACATCATTGGACATTGTCTCTATACCTAAGTCTTGGCGAGTCGCTAAAGAAGATCCAAAGTGGAAGGCGGCTATGCATGAAGAGCTTGAGGCCCTCGATAAGAACAAGACATGGGAGATAGTACTGTTACAGCGAGCAAGAAGGCGGTTGGGTGCAAATGGGTCTTCACGGTGAAGCAAACTCGGAAGGAAAATTGACCGCTACTGAGGCACGATTGGTGGCAAAGAGTGCAGATCGGACATATGGCATCGACTATGATGAGACCTTTGCACGGTGGCGAAGATGAGCACAGATCCGGACCCTCTTCTCCCTTGCTGTGAATGGGGATGGAAGTTACACCAGTGGATGTGAAGAATGCATTTCTCCATGGGGACTTACTTGGAGGAGGTGTACATGGAGATACCCTCGAGCTTCGACACAAAACAAAGCTGTAGGCAAAGTATGTAGGTTGAGGAAGTCATCTGTATGGATTGAAACAGTCTCCTCGAGCTTGGTTTGACAGAGTTCAGGAGAGCTATGATAGGTGTGGGCTATCAACGGATCAACGCAGATCATACGAGTATTCTTTCGACAACATGGAGGTCACACCACGATGCTCGCGGTATATGTTGATGACATGATCATTCATGGGGATGATGAGGGAGAGATAGCTCAGTGAAGGCGAGGCTGGGCAAGGAGTTTGAGGTGAAGGATCTAGGGCAACTAAGATACTTCCTTGGGATTGAGGTAGCTCGTGGAAAAGAGGGGTGGTTTTGTCCCGGAGAAAATATGTGTTAGACTTGCTCAAAGAGACAGGTATCTTTGGGATGCAAACCTGCTACTTCTCGATTGATCGAAGTTCAAGCTGAGTGCGAAGCAGGAGAGCCGGTTGATCGCGAAGCGGTACGGAGGTCGGTAGGCCGGTTGATCTATCTGAGTCACACTCGTCCCGATGTCTCATTTGCGATAAGTGTGGTGAGTCGCTACATGCATGATCCGAGGAAAGGCCACATGGAGGCGGTGTACTGGATCCTGCGATATCCGAAGAGTGCACCAGGAAGGGGCTAATCTTTAGGAAGAATGGTCACTTGGGCATTGAGGATATTGTGATCTTGGTCGGGCAAGTTGTCTTGATGATAGGAGGTCTACATCGAGGTATTGCATGTTTGTAGGGAGCAACTTAGTCTCTTGGAAGAGCAAGAAGCGATCGGTAGTTTCGAGATCGACTGCAGAGGCGAGTCTGAGGCCATGACTTTAGGAGTTGCTCGAGATGTTGTGGTTGAGAGCCCTATTGGTAGAGCTCAAGGTGGACCAAGGAGCCCAGATGAAGTTGTGGTGTGACAACGAGTCGGCAATTAACATTGCTAATAATCCGGTACAACACGATAGGACTAAGCACGTGGAGATTGATAGATTCTTCATCAAGGAAAAATTGAATGACGGTCTCATCGAAGCTAAGTCATGTGCCTACTGGAGATCAAGTGGCTGACTGCCTCACCAAGGGACTTAGTTCAGGAAACTTATCTAGGTTGTGTGACAAGATGGGCTTAGTGGATATCTTTTGCCCATCTTGAGGGGGAGTGTTGAGAATTATAATAAATAAAGGGTTAAGTTGGTAATTAGGGAATATGGAAGAAGTCTAGGGGCTATTTGGTAAAAGGTGTAAGATGTAAGGCTATAAATAGGTCATTTCACATATCAATAGAGAACAACTTATTCTGCCAAACTTCTATTCATCTGCTTGATAGAATGATGACGCACAAGAATAGAAGCATGAATGTGTACGCATGAGAGAGAGAGAGAGAGAGAGAGAGAGATGGAGAGAGGGAGAGCATACTCGGGTGCATCTGATATAAATCTGAAAAGAAATTGGGCATAGGGAGTGATAACAGCCATTTGCCGCATGTAATGCAATATCTTGGACTGCACATATAGTAACAAAACACCACTATTAAAAACTTAAAACAGACCAAAAAACATTGTTGAACACAACTGCATTGCATTGCATAAATTCAAAGTGTACAGTGAAATGTTAACATACGCAAAATATGATCTACATACACGATAAGTTGTCCAATTTCCCTCAATAACAACTTGAATTTCAGCTCCATGCCACCAATCATCATTGTTCCGTTTTTCATGCAAATGAATGTGAGGAATGTTCCTGGTTATTTAAAAGAAGCACCATTAATAGTCCAATAGGAGCTATAAACTCAAGCATTTTTTCCATAGAATTAAAAAGTTGCCAAATATTCTTAGAACTAAATATGAAACTCAGCACAATACATATGCATGTGTAACAACAAACACATAACCGACCTAAAACACAGAAAAAATACCATCACTTATGAAAAATGTAACATCCAGATTTATAAGACGATCCTTGAAAACATTGTGCATTCTGTCTATTCCTAAATTTGAGTCATACCGATGAATATCTATATCCAGCCTGCAGAATGAAATATAGCTTTGGGCCTTCATTGAGGACGAGATCTCTATAGGAAGCCCTGTACTCATTTTAGACCATATCAATGCCTGCATAAGTGAAACGCAGTAAATTAACATTAACTTCTAATCTATACCATCATAATTAAGTGTCAAAAAAGTGGACATAATCAATCAAATAAGCTTCCGAACTGTGACGACATGAAGCATTGTAGCTAACAAAGCCTCCCTTTACTTAAATCATTTGCCAACAATCGTAATTATGGACCATGTTCATTTAAGGAGGCATCAAAATGGTCAATCCGTGATCATAAGATGCAACTCAACCGATATATTGTTATCCAATTTCCATAAGGTGGTTGGACAGACTCAAGGATATATCCCAGCACAAGAACTGGAAGGGAAAAGCAAATATAATGATGATGTAGCATCAACATTCGCGTGATAACTTATTCCAAATGACAGTAACAAAGATGCATAATCATGCATGCAGCAAACTGCAGAGAAACTCATTACCATTTTGGCACCAAGACCAAACTTGCCACGAGTCTGCTTGAGACCATACTTTGTCCCAGACAAAACTGCATACACAAGTACACTCAAAATCAAGCTTGTAGAAATTTTGGTAGTTTCAGATACTTGTTGATAATTAAGTAACTATTCAAATCTGCATGAACAAACATAAGTTGCCAAGTGACAACCAACCTCGTCCAAACATATTTGGGATATCATCATGTGGCATTCCTTTCCCATTGTCCTGCATATAAAATCAGCCAAGAGTCATTAGAATTCACACCTTCGGAGAGAATTTCGGCAATATCTCAGAGACACATTAACACCACAAAAAAAAGTTGAAAAAAAAAACTATATGAAACAACAGATACTAGATAAAACATTGAGTGTAAGGGAAATCACACCTTGCATGTAACTCTGTAAAATGAAGCCTCACCTCGACCCTTCATGCCCTTCGTACTTGATTGGTCTTTTACTTTCTTCCCAAGAGCAGCATTCTTCGCTTGCATTTCTTGAGCACGAGCTTCCTTTGCCAATCTTTTCTGCACAGCTCAAAAAAACACCCCAGACAGCTTAATTCCAACAAAATGCAAAAACCCAATATCAGAATTTAGAATAGACCCCAGCGCGCACACACCTCACGAGCCTTAGCTGTCTCGTAATCATCATAAAGTTGTGCATCAACACGCTCTCGATCAACAAGACCAATCATTGAATTAAACTTACTTTTCCCTATCTCCTCGCTGCAACAAACCAGATAAAAGTTTGACTGAACTTAACAATTCACGCATTCACATATACAAAAAAAAATAAAAATCATAAACTGAAACACTGACATTGTAATTTCTACGACAGGAAGTTCCGATATCGATTCCGCCGAATCAAGCGAATTTTCTACAAGTTCTCTCACTGTAGTATAAAGAGATTTCCCTGGCTAAAATTCACAGTAACTTTCACCCAATCAAAACAAAACCACTAACTATCAAATCAATCACAATGAATCTTACATTATCAAGAACTGAAACTTACATTATCAAACCCAGCAATGTTCTTGTTCTCTGCAAAAAATTCAGCTGGAGATTCTGCAAATAAAAAAAAAAATCAAGCTCGAAAAACGAAAGGGTCTAACCAAAATGGGATTTTCATAATGAATCCATTGAGAGAAACACTGACTTTGTTTGAGAAGGCTTTCTTTGGGTTTCCTTGGAATCTTTGATTTGCCTTTCTTTGTTTCATTTTGGCTTTGGCTTTCACTGCTTCCTCCAATTTCCATTCGAAAAATCCACAAAGTCAGACTCTAAATCCAAAGGGGTCTAATTAAAATTGGATTTTTGAAACACAATTGTTGAGTTTGTGATTGATTTTTTTGTCCAGAAAGGAGAAATGCACAAACCTAATTTTTCAGGGTTCAAGAGCTTCCAGAGGAGTTTGATTATGCAGTGTGGTGACACGTAGGGGAAAATTGTGTGTATGTTATGATATACGGTTGTGATTAAGTGTACTTCTGATATAATTTGGTGGACCGTTCAGATTAGACGGGAGTTTATGGAAGGGTGCTGAAAGAGTATAAGAAGCCTATGAGTGAGCTCTACAGCTAAATACTTAACTGTAAATTATTTTCCCGCCAATAATTTAGACGTTTTATCGCGGAAATGGAGATGATTAATGCTCCAAAGACATAATCATGAAGCCAAGAAGCCAGAATGTACTCAAACCAAAGAATTCGAGCGTAGGTAAAGGCCAACCCAGATTAATTCTAGATTATTTTTTAAAAAAATAATTAAGAGAATTTTAAGAAATTCAACAGATTTTACTTAAATTAACCCGTCACCAGTCACCCTAACTATTTACTAGATAAATTAATTCAATTATTTTTAGAAAAATCTAAATCGACCGAAACAATTTCATTTTAGTATATGTATTTATAAAATATCAGCAAATATTACTTAGATTAAACGGGTTTTACGGGATTATTTAGATGAAATTCAAAGTTAGTCGTGGTGATCTTTTAGCACCTCGGTTTGAGTTGTGTTCGGGATTAAACCTTGAGAACCCGGCACCACAAGGAATTGCTGATTATGCTCTCTGTAAACATGATTTCTAGTGTCTCAAGTTTTAAAATGTAACTACATGGATGCCTTTCCAGTGGTTTAGAATTAGGTCAAGGCATTGTAGTAATTGTACTAGCTAGTAAATATAAATAGAAAACAAAAAAGAAGTGATTTGAAAATTGAGCAGACTTTCGAAGAGAGCATGAAAGAATCATTAGAAGTAAAGATGTTTAGATGATGTGAGGATAATAGCAGAGTAAACTGGTTGTTAGGTAATGTATGCATCTATTTTGCATGAATGCAGTTATAGCTGATTTTACTTGTATTGATTATCTAGATCTACAGATTTATTTGAGCTTAACTGATCGAATTTCATGCACAGACGTGGTTATTAGTTTCAAACTCAATTATGAAAGGCATCTATCAAAGAGAAACACCTAGCAAAAACAAAAGTTGTCAATACCGTTTTGGTTGGTGCTTCGTTTTTTCAATTGGAATAGAATGTTTCAGTTTCGGGGTGTTTTGAAGCTCCGTTTCGAAGTTGTATTGTTTATGTGTGAGTGTGTATATATATAATTAAATATATTAATTCAAAAAAAATTAGTTCAAATCCAAAAAAAAATAGAATTGTGCACTTTAATCTAAAAAATGATATAATAAAATGCTTTTTCTAAACAAAATTATGAACATGTATAGTATTATGAGAATATCATCATCAATCTCACAAGGTCATTACATTCTCTGATTACTCTGAAATTTTAACATAATATATATAAATATATCAAGAGACTCCTCGTAAAATTTTATATTAATCTAATGACCGAATTAATCTAACGATCGAATTAAGAGATGTGATTGATATTGTAAAATTATTCATTATTAAAAAAACACTATTTTCCCGAAACGAAATTTTTGGAACAAAACCGGTATGTTTTGGTTGGTATTTGACCAAAAAATCTAAAACGGACTAAAATTTAAACCGAAATAAAAAAAATATTGTTTTGTTTTTTTAACCAACACAAAACATTTGAGCTATTTTAATCAAAACAAGATGAAATTGACAACCATGCCAAAAACAACAAGTAGCAACCACATACCACATAGGCATTAGCATATATAGCAGGCCGAAGGGGTTTTATATATAATAAGACTTTTGCTCTTCTTTCGCGGATGTGTACAGAGAGAGGGAAACACCTAGCAAAAACTACTCAAAATCACTGCATTGTATGACTCTTTCTTTTCTGCATTGTATGACACCTAACCCTAAAGAAGCACTGTTACACCATGCATCCACCGATCAGCATCCTTCTTTAGCATTTTTTTCAAGAAAATTTGATGAGTTTATTACAGGAAGAGACACGTGTCATTTTTTGAGGAAGCTCTTAAACCAGTGAGCTGAAAGTTTAGGATACCTCTTCAGTCCATCTTTATAATCGACATAGTTGATGCCGAATCGCACGGTGTAACCTGCATACCATTCAAAATTATCCAGCAGCGACCATGCAAAGTATCCTTTCACATTTACTCCGTCCCTGCAAAAGGAACAGATGATACGAATGAATCTGGTATTTCTATTATTTAATATTTAACAATACGTATGCGTTTCAAAAATATTTATAAAAAGAATTGATTTTTTTATTTTTTACTTTAATTAATTTTTTTGATATTTTTAGATCATTTTCATGTATTAATGTCAAAAATATTATTTAAAAAAAAACATGATTTTAACTCATTTTTGAACAAAAAATTATTTTAAAAAACAACTGCAACCATATTTTCTCGTTGACACTTACTTGATTGATCTTCGAAGGAAGTTAAGATGGTGATAATAGTAATCAACCCTTGTGGTATCAGCAAGGGCCTCCTTGAGAGTTAACGAGCCATTGTTAGATTCATCAATACCTGCATGGAAAGAAAGAGCGTATTTCATTTGAAATTGATGCTTTTGCATCTTATTTTGCTTAATTAAAAAATTACAGATACAATCTTGGCTTAATTAATGAGAAAATGTTTACCATTTTCAGTGATGTAAATGAGTGGATTGTTGTACTCTCTCTTCACATAGAGCAAAAGGTCTCGAATTCCTCTTGGATAAACAAAAAGCCACTCTGAAGCTGCCTGCGCGATATTTCATTTCAAAAAATACATAAAATATGTGTCGAGGAAGATTATAAAAAATCTAATTGAAAGTAAATTAAAAAATATATATTTTTTAAAAAACAATTTTGAAACTCAGCGTCAAATAAGTTGATTGTTGGATGAACCATTGATAAACATTTTGAAATTAAAAGAATAAGATGAAATATTAAGTATATAATGTGCTAAAACTGAATTTGAAACTTTATTTAGATGGTACTTACCTTTGGACCTATCGAAACACCATGTCGCTCAGCTAGACATAAGAGAAAAAAATATATATTTTATGATATTGGTCATTTAATATATTAAAAAAATCGAAATTGGTGGTATAATTTCTGTGCATGCTTACTTGAGAGATTAGCACGAGAATCTGTTAAATAGCTTGGATTCGAAGAATTGGAAGGGGGCATATAAGCTGCATAATTGCTAGTATAGTAATTCAACCCCAGAAAATCAAACGACCCTTTTATCATTTGGGATTGTTCTTGAGAGAATTTAGGCAATCGGTCTCCGACAAGAGATCTCATTGTGTGCGGATAGTCCCCACGAGTCAACGGATCCATGAACCTACAAATATATATTATATGCACATAAAAAATTTCTAAGTTGAGGTTTATTACTAAATTAGTTGAATCTAAAATGAAATAATAAATCATTACAAGATAATTACAGATAGAAGAACTGTTTGTCAGTGAATCATCTCATCTAAAAAAAATTAAGTTATTAGATGAGATCGTAGAATATGATTTATATTATTCTTTGACATATTCCCTAAAATGAAAATCTTTTGGGCTTGAAACTTGCATAGACTCATATTATTTTGTGCTTGATTTTTCATCAAATAAAATAAAGATAATGAGGTTTGAACTTGTGATTGCTGGGTCAACAAACCTATGATATTATATGATATAATCATCTTACTAAAAACCTTAGACTGTTAACGAATGTCTTTAAGGTATTTTTTTATTTAAAATATGTATAAATTCCATCTAAAAGTCTCATAATCTTCACTAAAGATCATAAGCCATCAAAGAGGAGCGACTTTATAAATATATATAAACCATTGGTTGTGCTCCAAAATAATTTTGGGGGACATTAATGGTTGATGTGGAGATCCTAAGCTACAATTTAATTAATTTATTATTTGTCCTCTTAAATACATACCATCCGAGCATGAAATCGAGTGCTCCCTTGGCTGCATTCTGGTCATGCTTGGCATCAGAAAATGGCACGAACCATTGAGAAACGAGTGTGATCCCTATCACTCCCTTTTGGGTTTTCTGCATAAGTTCATAAAAATAAATATATAAATTTATTCTAAAATTATTAAAATGCAATCTTACAAGTCGTTAAAAATCTTATAAAGCAACGTAGTGAACCTGGTATTTTTTCTTGTAGAGCTGTACAGCTTTGGCATGGGCAAGAAGCTGATAATGTGCTGCCAAGTATGGCTCGGTTCCTGAATCTCCCCCAGTACAATTCAGCCCCTGCCAATCTGAACATCGACCCGGTGCTAACAAACCTGCTGCATAGCCACCCATGCTAAAGCTCCATGGTTCGTTCAATGTGATCCAGTACTTAACTCTGTCCCCAAATTCTCTGAAACAAATCTGCGCATAGTCCTCGTAATCATTCCTATGATTAAACAAATTAATGGTTTTTAATCAGTACAAAATAAAAACAAGGAACTATTAATTCATCTGCATTCATTCTAGATAGCTTTATGTTAATATATCAACCAGGGAATATGGTTAAGTTACTCACACAATTCTAGGGCTTAAGAAACCTCCATACTCATCCTCCAAGGCATGGGGGAGATCCCAGTGAAAGAGAGTTACAAATGGTTGTATGCCTGAGTACGGCAAAACTAAGTGATTTGCCTGTGACAAGATTTCTTGAAAGAAATTAAAGGATGAACCCTAACCATTGGATAGGAGTTCATTGATGAGGTTGTTGTAGTATTGGATTCCTTCTCTATTAACACCTCCACTTAGCTTTCCATCTGAGAGGATTCCGGAAAATAAATATTAGATTCGAAAAAACTAATTAGGTTTCAAAGATTAATTATACTCATTATTATAAAAAAAACTTCTTGTCCTCCTTATTTTGATAAAACTACTAAATTAAGTTTTTGTAGATTTGTATTTTTTTTCAAAATACCTAAAATAGATGAAATTTCCTACAATAAATAAACAAGATACAATATATATATATATAAAGCTTACTTGGTAATATTCTAGACCATGATATTGAAAATCTGTAAGCATCTAAGCCCATCTCCTTCATTATGCCAACATCTTCCTGCACAATAATTTGAATTATCCAAAATCAATGGGATTTTTTCATTTTTTGTTTCCATTCCCTTATCAACAATAATTTTAAATACCTTGTAATCATGATATGAGTCAATAGCCACATCTCCATTGGATCCATCCTTTATCTTGCCTGTCATTTCACCGTGCACATATTTTTATGAACAAATATATATTATAGACAACATGGCGAGGCAAGAATCGATGCATATGTATATTATTAAATTTGATCTGTCCAATACAATAGACAACTTGGGAAAGGCAAACGGTGTCTCTTCATCTTGTCTGTTATGAGAATAAGTGATTAGAATAATCAACTTATTAAAACATAAAAAACAAAATAACAACAACATACTAATTTTTATATAGATCCAATGTAACTATCTGCATTAATGGTAATAATTAAAGATTGTAATTATTCAACATTAGAATTAACAGAAATTAAGCCTTGGGGTTAAAATAGTGTAGCTTTAATCATTTTTTATTCTCTCGCAAATCTTTATAGATTGGAATAGTTAAAAAGCAGGTGATGCATCCTCTGCTAAAAAAATTAAAACAAAATAAAGCTGATGACACATTGATAATTCTATTTTCTATCAATTTTGTCTTTAAATATTAAGTTAATTCAAGATTGAACTTTTAAATTAGTTTTTCTTAAGATTATCTCTGTAAATTTTATAGGCTAACCCATGTTAGCATAGGCAGATGATTTTTTTAATTCATATTAGATTATTAAAAAGTCATTTGATTGATAATTAATTGTTTCTATCCGTTCCTTGGCGCAACTAATACTAAAATCAAGTCAAAAGTGGGATTGCTTGCATTCTTCAACCCCATAGGTGTTACGTTTCATTCCGTTTCTCAAAGTAGGTTTGGCATTGCTCATTAAAAATGTGATTAATCTTTTTTCCTCAATATGTACGTTATAATATGGTCAAGAATATGACATGTACTTGACGAAGCCGTAATCCCATTAATTTAATTTTTTTTTCTTCAAAAAATAGCCATTTTTATCAAATTCGAACATAAAAATAACAAGAGTAAAGCTATTTTTATTAAATTGTTATGGATAAAACTAGAGAATTTATACGATTGTTTGATCAGGAAATGTGCATCTATTATATTTCTAATCCTACGGTAATATTTATGTCACTTAATATTTCTCTTTTGCAGTCTTAGAAGTGCATCTATTATATTGGTCTGAATGCATTTAAAGAAACTTAATAAACCTTTTTCGAGGATGACTTTAAGATTTGAAAATATAAAATTAAATAATAAAGCATATCTCCTTAATTTTCATATTAATTTCATATAACTTAAGATCTAATCTATAAGCATTAACACAACAACAACAACTAATAAGACAATTTTGATCCACGTACACAAACAGACCCTTAGATTCAGAAAGATAAAAATTACTCCAGATCTACTACTAAAATTAAAGGAGCAAAGCAAGGAAATCAATTTTTTTTCACAAAGTTTAATTTGTTGTCCAAGCACTGAATTCTAGCATTAGGTAAGCTGAATTAAATAGAAAAAAAAGGGTAGATTTATCAATCAAACTAGAGCTACAAAGAGAGGAGAACCTGGATATCGATGGGTGTAAACATCCCATATACTAGGTCCTCTGCCTCCCTCAGCTGCTGCACCTTCATACTGAATAAAAAATAAGATCAAGAAGACAGCTTCTCCTATCAACATCTCATCAGGATTTCAAAACCTAAGAGAAAACAAATTAACCACAATCCTAACCTGGTACGCTGATGATGCTGTCCCAAAAATGAATCCCCCTGGAAAACTACTACGGTTAAGAGAAGCAGTGCTGTGGCTTGGTGCAGCAGCTGCTGCATTTAAAGTGACTATTATGCGAAGAACGAGAAGCAGATTTGGCAGGAAACAGTTTTTGGTTGCCATAGCTCGTTGGGGTAGACAAGAATGACCTGCGGCCTTCATATAGGAGTTAGATGTGCCAAAAAGCATGAAATATGAAACGTAATATATGTTAACCACACCACCCAGCTTTCCAAATAAGGTTTGGCGTGAACTGTATAGTAGATGTGACCTAGTGGTACAAGCATGTGATTCATGGATTTTATATTTAAATTCTATGGTTGATAATATAATAATTACTAGAGGCTTACATGTTCGTTAACTTCATGACCAATAGAAGTAGTTGAGGTGCATACAAACTGACCCCGATACCCGTGTTAATAAAAAAAAGATTTGGTGTATTCTCCCTTGTAGTCTCATGTTTAACCTTGTGGTCCTTGTGGTTGCTGATACGATGATCACTGAAGAATTGTTTATTTAAAAGAATTGTTTAGAATTGCTAATATAAAAAAGTATTAACATGCACCTTTAATATGTTTTACATAAGGTAAGATGTATTGTTTATTTATTTGAAATAAGCTAAGAAAATATTGTGTTTTTTTAACTGTTGGTCTATTTAAGGTTGAAAAAACATTATTCCCTGTAAAAAATTATTTATCTTATTAGATTAAAAACTTAATTGTTATATAAAAACAAAAATTAGCTGTATTTTATTTAATATTATCAGAAATATATCTTACATTCCGCGAATTGCCAGTGTAAGCAAGTTGGCAGGTCTTTGAAATCACTCTGTAAACCCCGAAACACATAGAGGCTGAAGTCCGTTAGGGAAAGATGCATGTAATTGCATAATTCTTGAATGTGAAGGTGACACAAAAGTCTTTTCAACGCTCTGCTAAATGCTGTAGGATGTGTCGTAATTATTATTGGTCAGTTTTTAAAAGATAGCCTGATGAGCATTTGAGAGAACAGCCCAGGAATTGTAGATGCTGACGTTGCAGAGGAGGGGACAGAAGCCATGGTAAAAGGTAAGGAGCAGCCAAGGGAGTGAATAATAGATGGCGCAAGAAATCCATGAGGAGGAGCCACTCCGGCAGCCACACCTGATGTAGTTTCAGTATCAGGAAAGGGGCTGACAGAGGTGCAAATTGCGTGATTGGGAAAGATGCAGAGAGCGCTACAGATTGAGTTCAATTACGATCATTCAGAGTTTATGTTAAGTATTTATATGTGCAGGGCTGTATACAATAATAAACATGGAATGCAATACACAAGATGATGATCCTATGTAAGTCTTATGGCAGTGCAACAGTTCAATCCAAGAAAATAAAGTGAACCTTTTAGCATTGTGGACTGCAGCTTTGAAAATCTGGGTTATCGTTCCCCATAAAGTGGCCTCACCTGGCATGTAGATAGTCGCAGAAAGCCAATGGATCTACAAAATAAAAGATAACATAATTCTCAGGTGAGATTTATGTCACTAGTTATAAAACTTGAATTGATCTGGGATTGGCTAACCTAAATTAGTTTAGATTAAAGAAAAACTAAATCTGATCTGATCACAATTCTGAATTGATTTGGCATAGAATTTGGTCGGAACTCGGCTCGTTCAACTCATCGGTTCGGTTCAATTCGTTGCTATTTTTTAAGGTTATCAAAGCTGAGACTCAAATTAACCAAAATATTGTTATACTAATTCTAATTTATGTAAAGGGAAAATTTCAAGATTCCAACTTTTCAACATGAAATCCAGTGCTCGTTTGGCAGCATTTTGATGGTGTTTGGCTTCAGAATAAGGCACAAACCAGTGCCAAACTAAGTTGATCCCTATGAAACCCTTTGGAGTCATCTGCAAAAATTTTCAAGGTTTGATATATAGTACAGTAGAGTAATTAAATGGGATTTATTTTGATTTTTGAGCAAATCAACACACTTGGTACTAAATTAACCTGAAATTTCACAGCAGAAGCATGAGCAAGATGCTGATTACGGGCCACCAATATGGCTCTACTCCTGAATCTCCTCAGGTGAAATTGATTGGTTGCCGATCTGAATCGATCAGGTGCAAACTTGCCTTAGGAATAACCACCACTGCATTGGGTCCATGGTTCATTCAATGTAATCCAGTGCTCCACTCGATCGCCAAATGCTTCAAAACAAATCTCCGCGTAATCTTGAAACCCATTCCTACGAGATAACTTATTTCAATTTAGTTACGGAAAAACTTTGATCCAAAAATGGAGGAATTCCCAAGCTAACTGAGTTAATTACACAATTTTGGAGTTCAAAGAGCTTTCATGTTGATATTCTAAAGTTTGGGAAAGATCCCCATCGGAAAAGAGTAATGGAGGGTTTAATGCTTGTTGTCATAACTTGTCCGGTTGTTGTTCAATTCTTGATCAATAAAAGAGATTAAACTCTCAAAAACACAAACACCTTGAAAAAACTAGAACAAAATGGATCTAGCAACCTATAAAAAAATGAAGAACGAGGAAAATGAATGCAAACCCTACATTAGAAAATGTTTTAGATGAGAAATGATTTCTGGAAAAACTATGATAATTGGTGAGGCCTAATTGTTATAACTCATAAAACACGAGGACTAAAGTAAACATGGCGCCAAAAAGTTTGAAACACCACCCATCTCTTTTGTGTTTTCCTTTTTTGTTCTCTTTCTCTTAATTTCACCCTACCCACCACCTCTTTTTTCTCTACTTTGGTCTTCTATATTTCAATTTTACCTTCTAGAGTTTTCATTAAATTAGTTTTCAATTAGATCCTTCAAGGGAATTTTTTTTTAAAAAAAATGTGTTTGACATTGCGTTTAATTTTTTTTTAATAAAAAATGAATCTTATTTTTTATTTTAAATTATTTTTTGATATTTTTATATTATTTTAATATATCGACATCAAAAATAATATTTAAAAAAAATTATTTTAATACATTTATAAACAAAATCATTTTTAGAAATAACTTCAACCACACTTCCAAACAGGGACATTCAACTAGGTAAAGTTCAGATTATTAACTTTGGTTCATTATAGATTTAGGTGTATTAATTTTATTAAATTAGTATTTAATTTAATTCAATTAAAAATCCAAGTGAATTTCAAATTGAAGGAAGCCCAGTAAGCCCTAAAGAATACCATGCTTGGTGTTTCTTGCAGATTCACTTGTACAAGCTAGAAAAGGCAAGGGAAAAAAAGAAGACATCAAACAACTAGCATGCACTCCACAACAAGAAATGTCCCGACACAAACCCTACGAGCACTGTTTTTTATTTATTTTTTTGTGGCCAACTACAGTTTGAAATGCAATGCAATTGCCACGTATACATAATCTTAAGATATTTTTGTGGTAAGCAATCTATTTTTCAAGCCAAAGGGCACCAAATCAAGGAGATTCTCAGTGAATATCTGCTTCTTAATATATTTTCAATATATATATATATAAACATTTTGAAAAGCAGTGCTATTCGTTCTTTGGCTTCATCTTCAGGACATTCAAAACTTCCAAAACGTGTAAATAATACATGGAAGTCGGAAACTTCCACGTAAGTCCAACATCATTCAGTGCACTGTGCCCTAGAAGGCCCGAATTCATTTATCATGAAGCAGAATTGTTTGTATTTGCTTAGGGTTTCCGGGTGATCAATTCAAACTTATCAGCTTCACTGCCATTAAGAAGTAACAGATGGTTCCCACAACAGCTACTCACGCACTGTTTCTAACCTTTTTGTCTTCAACTTACACTCTTGAAGAGGGGATGTTTGGAATTCATTTGGAAAACATTTTAAAAGTAGTTGAAAATTATTTATTTATGTTTTCTTTTAAATTAAACAATTGTTGCTTTTAAATCATTTTGAGGTGCCGAAGTCAATTTTTTTTTAAAAAAAATCATTTTAATGTATTTCTGAACAAAAAACACTTTAAAAAACAACCTCACCGACACTCCTAAACACACTCCTAATCAGGCACAAAGTAATGCAAGATCATAAGAATCTTCAACCAAGGACAAACTTGAGAGCAAATTCTTTAACGTAGAAGACAATTACCAATACTTGTATCTACATCATCCCTTTTGCTGAGGCAAGGTGAATGAATTTATGAAAAAGTAATTCAGAAGCTCTAGACTTGGCAAGCGAACACAGCTGCACTACTATTAATCAAGCATTAAGAGTCTACCATTCAGGTCCACAGCTTGAGGCAGATGTAAAATCCAGCACAATGCAATACACTACCACCCCAGTAAATGCAGTCCCTCGACTCCTACCAGCTAAATCAAAATGCAATGACAGGAAGGAAGACAATTTGAGCTGTTTATCTACATCATGTGCATAGCTGAAGGAACCAAGAATAGATGGCATAAACTTTCTACGAACAGACTTCGTTGTCGTTTCAACCACTCAAAGGAGCTGTGAGATTAGAAGTGCAATGATGAAGATGAAATTATAGGAAATAATCACAACAGAAACTTGGAAGGAAAGAAGAGGACATTTCAATGGGACGAGCATGTTATGCAAATCATATGATTGAGGAACCCAGAGATGGTATGAAACATAATAGCATTATAAAAATTACAGGCAGTACAAAACTCCCAGAGAAGTGAAAAGGGATAACCAAAATAATAAACCAAAAAATTCAAAATGAAACTAGAGATTTTACTAGGCCTCAATTCCTATATAATTTACCGGAAGTCATCAAAAGAAGAGACCCACTGCAAAAGCCAACAATGGCTTCACTTACATTCCACACCTGCTTCAGCAGCACGACGAGGCTTGTTTTTTCGCCTACTTCCATTATGACGAAAACCGTTAGACTTGGTTGAGTCATCAGTACTTGATCTGGTTCCAGCACCATTTTCTTCCTTCACTGAATCTGGTTTCTCCTTTGCTAGTGAATGTCGCTTCCTCTTCTTTCCATTCTCTGCTGCCGTTTGACTTTTTGTGTCTTTGCTTGTGATGTTGGTTTTTCCTTTCCCAGCATTTTCATCTTCAAATTTTTCAACTTCTTCCTCTTCGATGTCATCTTTCAGAGGTTTTTGTGGCCTGCCCCTCCTCTTCTGTGCTGGAATTTTCTCTTCCTCGCCACTTCCAGTATCATCATGATTGCTAACAGTCAACTTTTTTCCTTTTCCTCTGCCTCTACCCATAATTATATAACTCCGCAAAAGAAAAACTCATACAGATGAAGAATATTTCTGTCAAATCAAAGAAAGAAGAGTTATGCTTTTAATTAAAAAAAATTCAATGGCAAGAAGCACACCTTGTGATTTCACAACAGTGAACCATCTGAGCAGAGTTCATGCCAGCCAACCAGAAGCATGCATTACAAGGCTTAAAGAGATATCTATTCTATGACCAGTGGTGCTTCATAAAGTGAATAATTTCAAGACTAGCCAGCCCAACTCCACTGCTGACAATAACATAAAACCCTGCGTCTGAATCCAGACATGTTTCATAGATGACTTCACACTACCCTCCAAATATTTAAATGATAAACGCATGGCATCATTTATAGGATTCCAAATGCTTACATGTTTCACTTATCATATATTCATAACTTAGTGTTATAGCTCCCTTCCCTTTAATGACCTATTATACACACATAATGTATTTCACAGAGACCAGATGCCATTTTCTCAGCTCGATAACCCCAAACAAGAACAGGACTACAGATATGAAGCTGAAGACTCATTTCATGTTAAAAACATAGTTTTAACCCCCTATTTGGTTGCAAATACAATACAATGGAGTAACACAATTACCAAGCAGTTTTTCTTTCTCCTATCAAACGTGTGCTTGAAAGTTCAAATACTCAACTTCTAAAAGATCATCACTTTATCTGAATCAAGTGAGTAAAAGCACAGTTTTCCATGCCCACTAAAAATGAGTCGATTGACTTTCTCATTTTTCATATATTTCCACTACAGCTAAATGCAGAATGAGGGAACATCCATTTCTATGTCCCAATCAAAGCATAACCAAAAGCATACAGAACCTGAGCTATTTTAGCACGAAAGGATTGAAACAGATATCAAATAGCTTCCAATAGCTAGAAACACAATAACATAAATAACAGTGAAGGTGAAATCAAGAAGAAAAGGAACATCTATATACCAATAACTCAAAAATAAGGTTCACTAATTTGATACCTTGAAAACTGATGAATCAAAGAATCCAGACTCACAATACTTTCAAAAACCACACAGAATCTACTTAAACCAGTTCAAAGCAAGATCCATGAAAGGCATAAAAATCTCAACTTTCACAATATATAAACATAGTAGAGCTAAATTAATCATCAAAAACTATTAAAAAAACAATACAATTACACAACAAAACACCAAAAGTATCTCAAACAGAACGGCTATTTGAAACTAACCTGATACTGAGCAAACCTTATTTGGAACTTCAACAAGAAACCCATTACTTTGAATCTGTTAAAGAAAGCAAAAGGCGCTCAAAAAGACCAAAAACCGGATAGGTTTTTCTCTTAGAGTGACAAAAGCAAAGATTTTTAACACTAAACTATGATCTAAAGAAGAGATACTTGATGCCCAGATCAAGAAACATTGAGATTCCAAAATCTGAAAAACGAAAAGTACCAAGTACAGCTACAAGTGCGTCACAAACACAAACATGACCAAAACGAAACACCAGGAGATGGAGGGAGGGACAGAGAGAAGAGTTGATAGATATTTGTGATTGGTTTTAGTCGATGTGTGTGACTCTCTGTATACTTAGCTGTGATGTAATCTCCTGTGAGACTAGGGAGGTGAGTGTAACAAAATTGAGTTCGAAGGGTATTGTGGTAAGTGTGGGTCCAGTGTTTACTATGTTAGTTAGTGGACATACTTTTATTAACTTCAAACTTCTTCTGTCTGATGTTTTATTCAAACTTCAAAAACATGTAGCTCTTGTCTACCTTGTTTTGAACTCTGAACTGGTATAGATTAATAAAATATAGAAAGAAAACATCATCTGATCAGGTAATTTTAATTTTATATGATTTGTCATCTAACATATATATATAAAGGTAATCTGGTAGAAGGTGGTTTAAATAATAATGAGAATAGCCTTTTGATGTTCGTGAGTTAACTTCATAAAAATATCTTATCTCGAGATTAATATAGTGAAATCTTTCGGAACATAATGTTTTTTTAGATCTCGTATAATCAATTTATTGAATAAAAATATTAGCAGTATAAAAAAAAAGATATCCTCCCCAGAATTTGTGGGTGTAACCATCAATAAAAATTAATCTAATAAAGTTCTAAATATTTAGTGTTTGCTTTGGAGCATGATTGAGATTGTTTTATAAAATAATTTTTATTAAGAAATATATTAAAATTATATTTTTTTATTTTAAAAAATTATTTTTGATATTAGCACATGAAAATGATCTAAAAACAATAAAAAAATAATTTAAAATAAAAACAATTATTTTATTTTTTTCCAAAAATATTTTTGAAATACAATGTTAATCATAATCTTAATCTATATTTAAGAAAATTCTCTTTTACCTTTATATATATATATATATATATATATAACAAAAAAATAAAGGGCGTGCCATTTTCACTGTATATCTACTCACAGATCACTGTGGATTCGAGCAGTGTAATGACGTTTTTGTCCCTCGGTGCGCCTGCCTTTTATCCAGGGCTATTTTCGTTTTTTTACACACTCCATGCACAGTGTAATGACCACAATGGGCACAAATAAGACAAAATGCAAGAGAAACCGGCGGGGTTGTTCCAGTAATTGAACAATTTCGGCTCACAGTGTAATGACAACAATGGGCACAGATAGGACAAAATAGAGACATTCACTGGAGGGCTATTTTCGGGTGTTCAATTTTTTTAAAAATATGTAACTACGCTTATAGCCCCAGTAAAGACAAAATCAAAGAAATTGAGGCAGGGATGATTAGGTAATTAGCCATTGTTTTTAAATATAAAATGCCAGTGTCTGTACGGCGCGTCAGGTGACGCGCCGAGTCTTCTGCGTCGCATGCTCCTGTTCGACGGAGCGTGCGGTGGTTATCGGGCATGGAAAATGCGATTCCGACCTATCGCCGGGTGCGCCGCCATGTGTTATGTCGATCGGTGCCGAGCGTGTCATCGGTCGGTAAATAGGTAGGTTTCGGTGGCCGGTTGAAATATAATCTGTGCATTTCTCTCTCCTCCATGGTTAAATACACTTAAAGCCCCTTTGTTTGATATTATTTGACAGTCGCCCCCGTTCTTTCAATTGTGCAATCGGGTCCTTATTACTTTGATACAAGTTTGATTTTGTTGCAATTGTGTCCTTAAAGTCAAATTAATTATGTAAATAGTTTACATTTCAGTCCCTCAGCTTTAAAGTTTTCGGATTACGTGGAAATATGTTAATAATTTCAGTCCAGATGTTTGAATTCGTTCACTTTTATCCTTTGATTAAATTAGTTATATAAATGTTTTACATTTCAGTCCTTGGTGTTTTAATTTTGCGGTTTGGTTTGACATTATGAAGAATTTCGGTCCACAGGTTTTAATTTGTTCAGATAGATCCTTTCATTAGATATATATGATTTATAATTTGATTAAATTTGACATTGAATTTTTTTTTCGACAAAACTAAAATTCTTATTTTAGCCTATAATATTATTTTATTTTTCCGATTTATAATTTATAATTAGCTTTTTTGTAGTTTTTTTATCATAAATAATCTAAATTAAAAATAAAAACAATATGAATACATTTAATTAACTAAATAAAAATTATTCATACTAAGTTTTTTTTGCCAGTAATAGTCATTAGAATTTTATTTCTTATTTTATCTATTGTTAAAGTTGCTAGGATATTTTTAATTTTTCATTTATTTTTGTTTCTTTCATTACTAACATAATTAGAATTTTTAATTCTATTATTATAATAATAGTGATTATTTATTCTTTCATAATAAGAATAATAAAAATAAGAATTTTTAATTAGTTTTTCTTGCTTCCTATTTTATTCATGCTTTTAATTTTTTTCCCTCGGTATAATTTAATAATTTATGTTGTTTTTATTCTAGCGGCAATAATAATTTTAAATGTTAAGATTCTAATGTTGCTATTGTTATAATATTTGAAATTAATATTGCTTCCTTTGCCTGTTTTTTTTCTTTCTATTAATTGATTTTAATAATTTTATTATCTGCAAAATAATGATTTCAGCTATTTTTTTTTCTTATTCAAATATTTTACTCTTTTTTCTAATGTTAATGCGTGCTCTTTTATTAATACATATATTCTAAAAGATGTAATCTATGCTTATGTGACAAACTCAACTCAAAATTTTAAATATGTTATCTTTGAATCTATAATTTTGATTTATTTATATCATATAAATTTATCATTGTAAATTTAATTATGTTAAATTATATACAAAACTACTCCATGCAACGCATGAGCAATTAACTAGTATATATATATATATATATATATATATATATATATATATAACGTTTGTTTATTGTCAAAACAGTTAGAATGAAAAGTTAAAAATGCTATTTTTAAAATATTAAACTCTTTTTTTTTCATATGCTTAAAGATGAAGTCATAATTAATTTGTCATAATTGTAAAGGCTTTTTGATAGATTAAGCAACTAAAAGGATTCCTTCCCCCGATCTCCCCATTTAAGCAGCTTCAGATAACTCAAAATTCTACAAGCAATATTTAGTAAGCCATGTCTTAAACTATTATTGAAATATTCGATGGTGTCTCAAATGCATTATTTGTTTATGAATAAGAATAATATGAATTATTTAATGCCATTTAACACCTCATATTTTTATATTAAAATAGTTTTTTCACATGATATTTATTTTTAAATTACTTTTGACATACAATATCAATTAGGGAAGGAGAGGAAATTTAAGAATTAAACTCATTAATCACCAAGGGAATATTAATTTGTCAAAGAGGAGAGGTGTCCCAACCCATAGTCTCCAGCAATGGCCACAAATTTTAGACTGGATTGGCAGACAAAAGTCTGCACCTAGCTTGACATTTTAAGGAGAGGATGACAGCCAAATCTGTCGAAAGATTGATAGGAAAAATTAAAAAAAAAGTCTTAATCTTTACAGCAGAAATATAAACAATAATAATATAAAATAAAAATAATTATATTTTATTGAACGATGTTTTAATATTGTAGTAGTAAAATTGAAAATAGTTTTGAAAGAAAAATAGAAAACTATCATTTACCTTTTAGACTTTACAAAGCCCATGAACGAATTATAGGACAGGGCCGAACCCAAAATCTGTAGTGCAGCGATGCAAGGGAATCCGTGAGGAATAGGAAAGAGCGGGAGCCAACTGATTTTTGGTTCCTGCCTCAACAGGGATACTACCCAAACATTCGTTACCGTTGATGACAAGGTTTCGATTTTAATTTCCACAGTTCACGCTGATATCTCGATACAATCCGGGCTCTATACTGATTAATTTCAGTCTATATAAGAGTCTTAACCCACGCCCACAATCTAAACAAATTGAGAAGAAAAGATTGGCCTTTGTTGATCTCTGTCTGTCTTGTGGCGGTTCTGTCATTGATGGAGAGAAAACAGCTGTTTCATGTTTCTAATTCTTGTTTTTTTCTCAAGAAAATCAAGAATCCAAACAAAAGAAAAAAATGTGAATGTCAACATGCCGGGGGAGAGGAGTTTGCTGGGTCGCAGCCACTTTTCAGCGAGCGTCCTTTCTTGTTCAAGAAGCCAAAGCCAAGCAGCAGCGGAACTGGTTCCATTGTTGTTGCTTCAAGAGATCCAGGGAGGGTGTCAAGGGAACTGAATCTTTTTGATGAAAATTGGGTTCTCGAGAATTCTGCCGATTCTGATTCAAGCAACAAAGAATCCGCGGAGGAGTTGGAGAGAAGGGTGGCTTTTAATCTGAGGATGATGAGATCGTCTTATACCCTTGAGGACATGATGGAGGAGAGGTCTCGTGGGGTATCGACTGAAATCAGTCTGTATCATCAGGACCCATTCAAGATCAAGAAGAAGATGAAGCCAAGTGATTTGGGTAATCTATGCAGGCTGCTTGTGTCTGCAGATTTGGTGGAGAAACATATCCTGCCATTCCTGGACGAGGATCAAACTAAACAGGTTGAAATTCCGAATCAGGAAAGGAATGGCTTGAAGGTCTGGGTTAGGGATATTGACACTGCAAGCATGCATCAGCTGGTCTTCAAAAGATGGAGCTCTTCTAAGAGTTATATTTTCAATGATGGCTGGACAAAGCAGTTCGTCAGAAGGAGGAGCTTGGTTGAAGGAGATGAAATCGGACTCTACTGGGATACTGATCAGTCAATACTTAACTTCAGTGTTCTGTGTAGAGCTGCTGCTGCCGGCCAAGACTAAGATTTTGTATTAGCACTTAGTTTATGTTCGATTGTTGTTTAGAATCTGAGATGCTTTCTTGTTTTATTGAAACAAACTTCTGCAGTTATTATTCTGATATAATCAATCCAGTTTAGTTTGAATGATTTCTTTTGCCTATCTTGATTTCAATCAACCAATTGATTATTGTCCATGCTGTTCAACATATTCTCACGTACGGTACAACTCAGAGGCTCATCGAGCCATGATATACGGCAGGACAAATTTAAGGCTGATGAACAGCTTCATTTAAAACACATGCCTCAAGGTTTGAACCTAGGAAATTAAGGACAGACAGGTTTGGTAATCTAATGTTCATGACAGTAGAAGAAGAATTAAGTTAGCAGGTTAACTAATTTTCACAGGGGCTAACGGTTTCATAATATTCTTGCAAATGATAAACATTCTAAACGATGATTTCTTGCTGTCAATAATAAAGATGGCAGGACCATTTTTCAGTCCATGTTACTCTCCTCCTCCTCCTCCTCCTCATAGAACATTGAGTGAAAGTTACGAAGTAGTATAATTTTATATACACAAATAGTGGGGCATCTATCTATGAGTCTCTTTGAATTACGGCAAGTAATCTTTCATGATATAGAAAGCAAATGGAGAGTTGTATTTATCATTGTGAACACTATTTGCTTGTTTGATATGTGGTATAAAATATTTAATAAAAGTATTTTTTGTATTTAAAATATATTAAAGTGATTTTTTATTTTAATATCAGCATATTAAAACCACTAAAAACCATTAAAATATATCAATTTAAATCAAATAGACTTCTAAACACACAAATCCAAATATAAAAATAAACAATTTAAGCCCAAAGTCTTATATTCTAAATTCTGATAGGGGATAAACTTATTAGGGTTTTTGAAGTGGGATAAAATTTGAAAGAATCGAAGTTATAGGCCCAGCTCACAACCAAATGTTTGACTATATTGACTTTTGTCATATTGAGAAGGATTTTGGATTGACCAGAAATAAAAAGGTACTGATAACTATGATTTTCTGTTTTTTTCATAATAAAAGATTTTTCTTAGTTAACCTATATGTCAATTATATTTTTTTCGGGCTATCTTAAAAAACACACTTTCTATATCCATTCAATATTTTTTTAAAAACATATACAGCATTAGTCCCAATATTTCAGCTCGAGAAGTCAAGAAAAAAAAAACTACAATTAGGTGCATCATAAGAAATTGGATGAACCATCTAGTAGATGTCCAGCGATAGTAACTTAAGATTAAAATATTTGCTATTCCGGTGATTTCAAGTTTTAATCCTGTTACAGCTTTATACGAGCGAATTTGCCCGCTTCGCTGGGCTTTTTTTTTTATCTATATAGAACATTGATTGATTTTATAAATATTTTATTTTGTAATTTTAATATTTAACTAGTATAATTATAATTGATAAAATTCATTAAAAGTAGTTTTTTTCAGCAAAAATATGATTGAATATTGTTATTGCTAAAAACGTTTTGATAAAGTTTGTTAGAAAATTTGCTAAGAAGGTAAAATGATTCATTAGAAATCTGTTGTCACGGATATTTTGATTTTAAAAAAAAAACAGGTTAAAAAAGAACAACTGATTTGGACAGTAAAAAATAAAAAAAAACATGTGAAAAAAAGGTTATCGTTTCTTAAAAGGAAAAGAAAAAGATTCTCAAATATAAATTTAAATTCAAAGCCATTTTTTTTATAAGACTTATTCATCATTTTATTATATTAAATATATATAAGAATGTCGATATTAATTTTTTTTGCAAAAAATCGTAGGTTATTTTTTTCTCTTTATATATTTTTAGGCGATAATATTAAATGAATATTAAATACATATACTTAGTCTCGTATACTATATAGTATGATCGAAATGAAAAGTGATTTTTATAGTTTTTTAATTGTAGATAACTTAGATAAATTTGTAAAAAAATATGAGTTGTCTGTCTTCCCCCATTAATATTAGATATGACATATTATAAATACAAAATATTGCATTTTTTTTTAAAAGAACTATAAAATTTTTGTGTGCTGTACTGATTTATTTGCCGTCTAAAAAGAATAGTATAGTCGAAACGGAAAGTGCCTTGTATATTTTGTAATTGTAGATAATGTGGGCAAATTTATTTACCTTTTGTTTTTTTGAGTTATATTTTTTCCCGGGTAATATTAGATCTTAAATATTAAAAATCTAATTTTTTTTAAGAAATAAACTTGAACAAAAGAGCACAAAATTAAAATTCAAAATAATTTTTTTATAAGATTTATACATCATATATTATATTAAATGTATTTAATAATGATGATATAAATTTTTTCCTGCAAAAAATCCGAGGTCTTTTTTTTTTCTCCTTGTATATTTTTAGACAACAATATGCAATAAATATTAAAACATATAATAATGACTTGTTTGTCATCTTAAAGAAACAGTATAATCGAGACAAAAGTGACTTGTATCATTTTTTAATTGTAGATAATCTAGGTAAATTTATCTAGTTTTTTGTTCTTGAGTTGTCTTTTATACCCAGTAATATTAAATACAAAATGACTATTATTATTATTGAAAAAATAATAAAAATTATCAAATTATCTTGAAAAAAATATACTAAAAAACATTAACAAAAGAGTAAGCAAGAAAAAGAATATATTATTATTATTATTATTATTAATCTTATTATTATTATTATTATTATTATTATTGTGTTAATGATGAATAAAGAATAGAAATAAATAAAAAAAAATCATACTATTTTAAAAAAAAACATAATTATCAGGGGGGAAATTCATCTAACTTGAAAAAAAAAAAATCATTTCTTGCATTTTGAGTTTACAACAAGTTTGTAAAATCAAAAAGGTATTGGCCAATATTCCAAAAATTTTAAAAATCTTTTTTGGGGCCTATTATTCACCGTCGGTATTTGGATAAATAAATCCTAAAAGGGGTTAAAATCCAAAATATTCGGTGGGAATGATACGCTATTATTCATTGTTGGTATTTGGGTAAATAAATCCTAAGGGGTTATTACTCAAAATATTCGGCGGGAATAATATGCTATTATTCACTGTCGGTATTTGGATAAATAAGTCCTAAAAGGGTAAAAAAATCCAAAATATTCGGTGGGAATAATATACTGTTATTCAATGTTGATATTTGGGATAGTTAAATCTTAAGGGTTTAGTATCAAAAAATATTCGACGGAGTAATATCCCATTTGCCATTTATTTTGAGAGATGAACAAACAAAACGTCAAGCAGCTTACCTTAGGTAAGGCGTACTAGGGGTGCTAAAACCTTCCCTTTACGCAACCAGCCCCTTACCCTAGAATCTCTGAAAGACCAGTCTTAGGTTTCCTAGTAACCATAATACTAGGTGGCGACTCCCCTTTTTACAAAATAGATCATCCCCCGACATTTAATATCCCCCGCTCATGGGGAAGAGTCGTCACGACGCCGCATGACACCAAATATCATTTTTGGGGTGCGACATATTAAACCAAAATCATCACCGATGAAACTTACCAAGGCTGCTGACACTGTCTGTTACTGGAAGAGAGTTGAAAACCGGTGTTTTTCTCCTGGAAGTTGCTGTCATTCAAAGCGGTCGATTAGTGGAGAAACTGCTGAATGGGACCTCCTGAAGGTTAATTATTTTGCTTTCTTTAGTCTTCTCAAGATGTCATGTCTCCTTCCTTCATTAAATAGATTTGTTTCTTCCTCCTCCAGATTGTTAGTTTGAGAAGGCTGTCTCAGGATTCTAGAAGGAGATAAGGGAGCATTTTTTTCCCCAGTCTTCAGCTCTCTATGAAATTAAATGTGATCCTACAAATTAAACGGTTACTTTTCTTCAAGCAGCGTCACCTAAAAAGAGGACAGCACCATATAGACAATCATTCAACCAAGCTTTTCTGCACTGTTCTTCATTATGATTCTGTAAATGCTCTGAATCTGATGATGGGAAATCAACATTTCTTAGCGCAACAAAACCATACAGATCTTCCGAGGAATTTATCTATTATCCTTGCACCCGCCCATTTTTGTATGGTGTAATGCTAGCGGATGGAAATCCATTTCCTCTCGAAGCTTTCGAAAGCCAACCAGAAATGAAAGCCTGGATTACGAGGGGCACAGCCCTGCAAGTTGTTTCCATTATTGCAAGTAAACTTGAGGAGGGACACCAGATATAGTCGGAATTTCTAAACCTTGTAATCTGGACAATGCATTGACCTATGGCTTTTGCGAGTTCATGGAAGCAGAAGATTTGATTGACCTACTTCGTCTATGATCAAAACTTATAGCTGAAGCCGGCTGGTGCTGTCAAGCAGTCATCCATGTTGCTGTGTGTAGAAGATCAAGTAACGGTTACTGAACTCAAGGATGAAGACCAGGAATCTGATCCACCCGTGATTGCAGCAGCAGCAAAATCAACCAATCACAATCCCTCGTGAATGCAGCATGCAGCAGAGGAATGACTGGGACATAATTGAGGAAGATTTGATCCTGTGAATCAAATATCAGTACTTGTACAGAACAAATAATATAAGGAAAAACGAGAAATTCTTAAAACACGATTGTTTTGAACGTTTCTATAATGTGCTATACCTCTCTCTGTGCGCTCGCGCGCTCCAGTCTCTTATACCAGATGTTTACACGCCACTAGAATAAAAAAATCCAAAAAGCAAACAGTTTCGAAATTCTAATTCAAAAGAAAAGAAAACATGAAAATGGGCAATAATTCACCTATGAATCTCAATTATTCTTCAAAATCCAAATGAAAAAAACTAAGATTACAGGTAGGGACCAATCTGGGTTTTTTTCCAGAATTTTAGATGTCAAATTATAATTTAGTCAAACTTGGAAGACCAAAATGAAAATATTATAAATACATAACCATACTGAGATTGTACCCATCATCCATCCTCAATCCTGCCATCAATACAATTCAAAATCACTATTGCCATCAAACAACTATGATAATGTTTCCAAAGTTCAGGGATCAAATTATAACTTTCACAAATGAAAAACGAACTGAAATTTGAAGTCCAAACCAAGATAAGTTTCAATAAAAAGAAGAAAGAAAATCAACGAAAATCTTGATTTTATGAGGTCACAACAAGGTGGTTGTTAGAGTATAGAAAGTGTATTCTAGAATATTTTATTTGTAATCTCGAGTATGAATGATGGTACGAGATATATGTATATATAGAAAGGTGTACACGCAATAAATATATGCAAAAACAGAATAGCAATACAGTAAAATTTCAAATTTGATTCTTCCTCTCTTTTCCCTCTTCCCATATCTAAACTCATTCTTATATCTCTTAATTTCTTCAATTATCTGCAAACCCTCTCAATCCTAACAGTAGCCTCTTATAAATCTATACTTGTATAAACGTCCAGCAAACTTTGAATAACGTACATGAAAAAATTATAGCGTGCTGTCACGCAGAAATGAATCATTTTACTTTCGAGCGCTTCTAGAGAAATTATTGCTATAATTTCGGGAACTCGTAAAGCAGTACGTCACACTGGATTTTTGTTTATCTTTTACTTTGATCCAGACAGTGGTATGGATTAGTTCATCGGATAGCTCCTTGTGTTCTGCCAAGTTCGAGTCCAAAATTAATGAAAGATCACCGAACTCGCCTAGGTTGACTTCATACATCAAGAAAGTCACCTACCCTCATAATTACTGTAAGAAAAAAATCAACGTGAAGAGAGGGGTGAGTGATACACCCATGCAAAAAAGATATGTTATTAATTAGCTGTACGCCTTCGAGAAATTGATGTTGTCGTTGAAATAAATGGTACGGCTTGTTTCACCTCTACTCATTAAATTATTCAGAGGCTTCCTTCCTTTGACCACTTCAATATTATATCCAGCATAATTTGAATCAAATGGCAGAAGGGTTATTTCAGGTCTTCAAATGGAGTGGGGTTTCATTCTAAAACAAATAAACAGAAGATGTCTAATTATATGCAGCTTTTCCATTATATTCATTTCAAATCTCTGATTTTACTTGCTACTCGTGAACATGGAAAAGAACAAAAAAATTGAAAGCATGTGTCTTAAGCCTTCTTGTGCAAAGCATGACACATGATGCCTGAAATGACAGGAAGTACAGATTAAAGAAATACAAGGTAGATAGGTCACATTCATCGGCCTTGGCGACAGGATATGTGTATAAAAAAGTTTTAGATTGAGCTGATAAATGATGAAGGATCTGGAGGAACAGAGACTTGAACACCTCCTTCTAACATCTGCACAACTTTCTTCATTGCAGGTCTTAAAGATGGATCCTCCTGGATGCACCAAATTGCAACCATCACAAACCTCTCTACCCTTTTCATGTCCTCCATTGCCTCTTCATCTTCTTCTACTAAAAGGTTCAGCTTTCCTTCTTTGAAACAATCACACGCCCAGTCTGCAAGAACTGTCTGATGTTCTTCCCTTGCATTAATCTCAAAGTTCTTTCTGCAGCAGACTAGCTCCAGCAGGAGGATGCCAAAGCTGTAGGTATCTACTTTCGTTGTCACTGGCAAGCTCTTGAACCATTCAGGAGCTACATACCCTTTGGTTCCCCTGATTGCAGTGGTTGTTTTAGACTGCTCTGTCTTTAACAGCTTGGCTAGTCCGAAATCAGAAATCCTGGCATTAAGAGAATCGTCGAGGAGGATATTTTGAGGCTTGATATCACAATGGATTATCTGGGAGCTGCATTCTTCATGGAGGTAAAGGAGCCCTCTTGCTACACCGAAAGCAATTTGCATTCTACGGTGCCAGTTAGGCCTTGAATCTCCAAATATGTAGTTCGACAAGGAGCCACCGCTCATGTACTCGTAGACCAGAAGGCGATGCAGCCCTTCGTTACAGAACCCAACAAGCTGAACCAGATTCTTGTGATTTGTTCTGCCGATAACTTTCACTTCTGTTTCGAATTCGGTCTCGCCCTCTCCTTCCATCTTTTCTAGCTTCTTTACTGCAATTATTTGTTCGTCTTCGCCACCTAGTACCCCTTTGTAAACAGGTCCAAAGGCACCCCTACCAACTTCTTCATCGAATCCTCCTGTAGCTGTTTCGAGCTCATTGTAAGTAAAATTCTGCAGATTCATGTCCTGCATGACATGGTGTTGCGGAATCAACTTCCGTTTTTGTCGGTTCGTAAAGAGCACGTAGAGAACATTTAAAAAGATGGAGCTACCTAAGAGCACCGAGCCTGATATGATCAAAGCTGATCGATCACTCTTCTTTGCACTCTTCTTCTGAGCTAACTCCTCAGTCCGGTTGTCTTTCCTTACTTTCATCAGGGCTTTATCACCAAGGCTCCACTTCCACCGAAATCTGGTTTGGTCCATATTCGGGTGCCTGATTGATCATTCAGAACCAACTGACCATCTGCCGTAAGTTGTACTGTTGATTCTCTCTGAACTAGTTTATTTCTATTAGCTGACCAGACTATGGTTCTTTCAGGTATTTTGTGGAACCATATGGCAAGCAGGTAGCCAGCATCACCAACTTGTTGGAATCCAAAAGCGAACTCTCCAGATGGTGAAGTCCAAGGAAGGTCACCAATAGCAGCGGTGAGAGATGAGCCCAAAGATACGTTCTTGTAAGCCTGGCCATTGGTAGAAAATGGCAGCTGGAGAAGAAGAAAGAAGCAAAAACAATATGGTAGTTGTAGATTCATGATGTGAATTTGAGACAGTGCATGGTTTAGGGTCGTGTTCCTCTTCTCTATTTATGCCGAGTACTGCAGTGCAGTCGGAAGAAATAAGAAAGGGGTGTCCTGCTGTCCGCGTATCAAATGAGCACGGCAAAGACTTGAATCTAGCTAGGTGGAACTTTGACTTGGTGACACCTTATAATCTTGGGAGATTATTACTAGAAACCTTTTTTAAATCTAATCTTTTTATTTATTTGTTTATTCAAAAACTCTATCGTCTTAACTTAAGAAATCTAAGATACAAATGAATAAATTAATGGGAGCATGAAACAAATTATCATTTGACCGGAGGAAGAAGCATGTAATAAACTATCATGAATAGATTTAACGGAGAAAAAGTAAAAGCATTAGAAAATTGTAAATCAAGGTTTGAAGAGAATAAAAGTAAACTGACGGTGCATACAAATCGTGACAGGAACGGTATGAAACAACATCTGCGATTCAAATTTGAGAAATCAAATCTACATTAATTGCCATCCATCCATCCATCCATCCAGAGAGGCAAAATCAATAGACCTGCTCTGACTGAAGAACTAGGAAGCAGTTACTCAGAACTTACTTTGCGCATCGATGCAGACCTGCGCAATAGCCGGAGAAGGTGCAATGCAATTGAGATGGCTAAATCTCAGTTGAAGTGGTCAAAGGAAGGAAGGAAGCTTCTGAATGGGGTGAGTGATAGACCCTTGCAAAAGAGATATTATTTGCAATGTCGTTGAAATAAATGGCATGGCTTGTTTCACTGGTATGGTTGTTAGAGAATAAGATAAATCATATTATGTGGTCTCAATTATAAGTTTAAGCTTTTAGGTGAGATGAATCTTTAACATAGTATCAGAGCTTTGTTGACCCAGCAGTCACGAGTTCGAATCTCATCACCTCCATTCTATTTGATAAAAATTAAGCACAATGTGATGTGTCTATGTGCAAGTTTCAAGCTCAAAGGGTTTTCACTTGAAGGGGTGTGTTAGAGAATAATATAAATCATATTATGGAACCTCACTTACAAGCTTAAATTTTTAGGTGAGATTATCCCTTAACAATGGTATCCATGAAATTATCCAGAAGCTTCCTTCCTTCGGCCACTTCAATTTTTGTGTCCAACGTAATCTGAATCAAATGGAAGAAGGGTTATTACAAGTCTTCAAATGAGAGTGGTTCCATTCTAAAACATTATGTCTACCGTGTCCGAGGATTATTATCCATGATTCCATGTTGCTGTGCCATGCCTCTCTCTGTTCGCGCTCGCGCACCAGTCTCTTATACCTGATGTTTAACGCAACTGAATAAAAAAAATCCAAAAGGCAAACGGTATCGAGATTCTAATTCGAAAGAAAATAAAACATTAAACTTGATGATGATAATAATTCACCAATAAATCTCAGTTATTCTTCAGAATTCATCTGAAAAACTAAGATTACAGGCAGGGACCAATCTGGGATTTTCGCAGATGTCAAATTATAATTTTGTCAAACTTCGAGGAGCAAAATGAAAATATAATAAATACATAACTATACTGAAAACTGTACCCCTAAGTCATCCTCAATCCTTCCATCAATACAGATCGAAATCACTATTTCCTGTGATTTAGCTCCAGAGACCAAACTACTATAATGTTTTCAAAGTTGAGGGATCAGACTGTAACTATCACAAATAAAAGACCAAACTACCAAATTAATCTCAAAACTATTATTCCTAAAAAAATCATCTAAAAACCAACCAAAAAAACCAGTAACCAAATCATAATACTTCAATCAGCTCGTAAATATAACCCAGAATTTAAACTTCAAAACCCTAAATCTTAACCAGTAATATCAATTGACACATCAAGCCTTAAATCTTCTTGTAAACTTAACTTCTCCAATTCTTTTTATTTTTTCTCTTCGTATTTATATTTATCAACTCATATGCAATAACCTCAATGCTCCTCACTTTTTTATATAATTTATATCTACCCCTCCAAAACCATTGTTGTCTTTTCCTATCCATTCTCTCTCAGGAATGATTACAACTCCTTAGCACTAAATGATTTTAAAAATAGTTTTTTATTACTCTCTTGTATAATAACTAATTTTCGATGAAATAAATTAATGCAGACTCCACCCCTTCTTGATTGACTTGATTGAACTATATATTTTTTAAAACATATTAAAATTATATATATTATTTTTTATATTAAAATTATATATATTATTTTTATATTATTTTTTAAAAAATATTTTTATACCGTCATAATAAAAATAATTTCAAAACACTAAAAAAACTAATTTGAAACAATGAAATAAAAATAAAAATAAAAATATTGTAGTCCCTCCAGGAAACCATAGCAAGACTTCCAACGATGCATAAATGGAAGTCGTTGCCGGTCAATTACTTCATTACAATCCTTACAGTCCCTCCAGAGAGGGCGTCTTAGTCATGGAGCTCTCAGTCTATTTTCTATAGAGACAAATGCTGGTATAGAAGTAATGAAGATGGGTTCTACAGTCCATTGAATAGTTATCAGCAGTACCTGTCCTGATAAAAATAATCCAATAGATTCATGAGATCCGAGGGACCAAGTTGCTGGTTCTCTTAATTATGCGAAGGGAGAGCAGAAACAAGCACGGGGTAATGATGCAATGGTGTTTGATGGGTTCACTTTTTGCTGTAAAAAGTTTTATTCAAATTCATTGTTTCATGGGATTCATCACAGCATGGTGATTCCTATGAAACTGTTTCAAATTTGACAGAGTTCCAATACATTTCATGGAGGAAGAAACGATAGAAAGATCATATCTAAGTGAAAAGAAGATCATTACTGGTCGTAATTGCTAAATGTACTGTATGGATTTGGATTTGGAGCAGCAGGAACTTCAATAACTCCTTCAAGCATCTGTGTGACCTTCCTCATGGTGGGTCTGATAGATGGCTCCTCTTGAATACACCAAATCCCGACCTTCAAAAGACGCTCTAGTGTCGATATGTCATTCATGGCCTCCGTGTCATCTCCAATTAAAACATCCAAAGTGCCATTCACATAGCAGTCATAAGCCCAATCCGTAAGCACCGGATTCTCTGCTTCACCCATCTCCAAATCTACACTTTTTCTACAGCAGATGATCTCTAGCAGAATGACACCGAAGCTGTACACATCAACCTTCACAGTGATTGGCTTGTTCCTGAACCATTCAGGTGAGATATATCCTTTTGTTCCTCTAATAGCAGTTTGAGTTCTGCTCTGGTCCATCGCCAAAAGCTTTGCCAGTCCAAAATCAGATATTCGAGCAGTGTAATAATCATCAAGAAGTATGTTCTGAGGCTTTATATCGCAGTGAATGATTTGGGTGCCACATTCTTCATGCAGGTACAAGAGTCCTCTCGCAATGCCGAAGGCAATTTGAGTCCTTTGCTTCCAACTTGGCCTGAAGCTTCCGAAAAGGAAGTTTGCTAGAGTGCCATTACTCAAGAACTCGTACACCAGCAATCGATTCTGCCCCTCGTCACAGAATCCTAGCAACCGGGCCAGATTCTTGTGATGCGTCTGGCCAATCACCTGTACTTCAGTTTTAAATTCTCTATCCCCATCCTGAACCACTCTCTCTAACTTCTTGACAGCAACAACTTTAGTAGAGCCTGCCTGTATTGTCCCCTTGTAAACTACACCAAAACCTCCTCTTCCCAACTCATCTTTGAAGTCATTTGTCGCTTCAGCGAGCTCTTTGTATGAAAAATACCGCAAGTTTGTCTCCAGACAACTTCCACCTTCCGGGGGTTTTTCAGTTTTCTTGCGATAAATGAAGGAAGAAGTGAGACAGAAAGCACCAACCAGTACAAAGTTGACAAATACAGAGGTACCAAGGACTACTGATCCAGTGATGAGCTTAGTGTCTGGTTTCTTTTTCTCTCCAGGACGCTGAAGAGGAGGCCTATCCAGAGGAACAGAACCTTTCGGAAATTTGAGGAAAGCCTTCCCATTCATATCAGTGTTTACTCTTCCATTCGAGAGTGGCAACTTCTTCTTCCAGCAGCCATCTCTAAAAATGGCAACAGAACATAGACAATCATTCAAGCAAGACTTTCGGCACTCATCTTCTGTATAAGGTTTGTACCTCTCATAATCAGATGTTGGCCAATCAACATTTGTGAGCTCCGTAAAATCATACTGATCTTCGGTGGAATTGAGTCCATCAGATCTGCAGCCTAGTTCGAAATCTGGTATGCAGCTTCCATACTTGTCATTTTTATCAAGCAATGAAAAACCTCGTGGACAGTTACATTCTGGCCTTTTATCAGCTTTTAGATCGCAGATGCTGTTATATCCACACACTCCACTACCCAAGCCCGATCCCATATCGACACATATATTATCTGGTTTGGACCAGACTGAGGACCAGCTTCTGTTACCGCTAGATGCTTTTGGGTAAAAATATTGAGTGAAAACACCATCAAAATTGAGAGTTGCCCTGTGATAGAAGTCTGTCGGAACTGTTCCTTCTGTGAGGTACGATCTCTGCCCATTTATTCTTAATATGTACATGTAGCCTGACTCATTGAAAATCAATCGATTACCAGAATTTGATGAATATGAATCATCAGAAGTTTCACTTGTATAGTAGGCATCGTAAGGAAATTTGGTAGGCAAATTAATGGAATTCAGCACAAGATTTCCATCATCTTGAAAACGGAGCTGGAATCTCCCCAGCGAAAAGTTGGTCTCCGTCCTTCGAGAAGAAACTATCCCTCCAGCCTCCATAATCTGAGTAGGCAGCAGTGTATCAGTGGGATGGGTGAAACTCTCCCACAACCTGCCAGAATCTCTGTCTTGAAGCACGAAGTTGCCAGTGTCATTCATAACACCTGACGAAACTGTACCTTGAAAGCCACCAGATGACCATATTCGGTTGCCCTGAGGATCAGTTAGCACCAGCCCACTATCAGCCGTCAGCTCCACCTTCGATCCCCTTGATACCGCAGGATCATCTGTAGGATCCTCTCCCGTTGCGTACCAAACTACGGTCTTCTGAGGAATCTTTTCATACCAAATGGACAACAAGAAATAATCCTTGTTCTGCATCTGGCGAAACCCGAACGCAAATTCTCCAGAGGAAGAAAGCCATGAAGGAGCATCATCATCTGCAGTGATGGATGCACCCACAGGCTTGCTTCCATCAGTTTGAGCAACAGCCATAAGCTGTAACAGCACCATCGTTGCTAGGAACATCAAAGTAAAAATAGCAGAAGCCATTCCCAGGATCTTTGAACTCACATACTTGTAACAATGGATTAAAACACATATTTATGCATAAAAATGGTCCATCACAATTCATAAGGGCAAGATGGAGTTTTCCAGGCTACTATTAGCAATAAGAAATTTAATTGAAGGTTCGAACACGGACTTTTCAAATCCCCGAGAGCAGCATTCCAGAAGTCTTTGCCCTTACAAGGATCGAGGCAATGGTACGTATGGTGGGCCAACAAGTCCATATTAATGTAGTTATTGAAAAAAAAAAATGAAATGGAAAAAAAAAAGATGGAATATTGAACAAGAACCACATAATTGTTAGTGTTTGAAACGTTGCGAGTCATTTCTTCAACAGAAACTCGTGAAGACTTCAAAATTTACCCTTCCTCAAGTCTTTTGCAATGGGCCCTACCATTATCAAGTCTTCCCAACCAAACAAAGACTTGCAATGTGATGGATGACATATTGTGGTTATCTGGCTTGAATTCCAGTATAGTAAAATAACATGTTTTGGGAATCTTTTTTACGATGATCTTGGTTTTAAAGAGTCTTAGTTATAAATATCTTATTGTATCTCTATAAACAAAATTTTGAGTATTTAAAATTAAACAAGATGTTTTTATTAAATATATGATTTTAAAAAAAAAATTGGATTTTTTCCTTAGATTTTATATTTAGTGATTTGATTTATTTGTTGAATCAAGTCAAGATTTATGTTTTGCAGGACATGAATTTGGACACGGTTATTCTTTGTAGACTTCAAGTATAAATTAGAAAACCTAAGAACTTTTGATAAGGCTTCCTTACCTTAAATGCTTATGCTTGTTTTGGAGAGAAAAATATCTTGAAAAATTTCTTTTTTCTTTAACTTTTTATTTATTTATTTATTTAGGGTGAGATGCTCTATTTATAGAGGTTTGTCGGGGCTTTTAGATTTTTTTTTCAATACCACATGGACTTATTTTATTGGTTGATTTTTATTTATGATATCTTATATTTATGATAAAATATCTTAGATATTTCATCCTGGTCAACTTTTTATTGACCGAGAAATATGTGAAGGTCCATTTATTTTATTATTTTATGTAAAATTAAAATAAAGATAACGCATGGCACAATTTAATTGGCAGGAAATTTTTGTTTCAATAGATTCCCCCCGGGACAAGCTAACTTACACTTGAAAATAGAAAATATGATTGAGAGAGTTTTATATTTTGAGTATTATTTTTCTTACTAAAATGTGATTTAACCATATAAAATTTTCATGGTAAATTAATATATAATTGTTAATATTGAAAATTTAAATACCAATTTTGATTGAATATATCAAATTCAAGCTACATAGTCTCATATTGATCAGCCACAGAGTCTCGTCTTGATCTGCTCAAGGCAAAGATAGCAAAGCTACAAGGACGCTACTATCGGAGCCTCCTAAAGGTTCCATCGGAACTGGAGATGGTTTTGAAGTTACAGAACTTGGGATGATCTGTGAGTTTCCAATCGTAGATTTTGCATGTTCCAATCCTGCAATTGAATTAGAGCCTTCCATGTACCATCACTGTAATCAGGAAATGATCCCTGGTGTGGCCATGAAAGAACACTGTGTTTCTCTTAATTGTGTTACAATCAGAGCAGCTCAGCCTTGCAATTTTTCCTCCCTTTATTAGCTGCGCAGCCTCCACCAAACAGCTCTGCATCAGTAGTTGACCAATCTTTAGCAGGTATTTATGTCTCCATTCGTCATTTGTTCTACAGCTGTGTCGAGAGATATTGGTCTTATTTCCTGGCGAAGGACGTTAGCAAGAGCGAAAAGTCGCCAAGCATCCTTGTATGATCTCCCAAAGAAATGGTGACAAGAAAGATACATGTCCTTGTATTTGTTTTTCTTAAAAAAAAATTGTATTTATGTCCTTGCAGATTCTGCTTCAGCAAGCCCTGCCCCCTGGTGCTTGTAGTAATATTTTGCATGGGGCCACTTTCTTCTTCTCAATCAATCAACAACAGGCTACTGCGGCAGCAGCTTCTGTCTGACCAGGCATTGTGAACCTTTCTCCTGTTGCTGGCAATGTAGCTTCTTCTAGTTCTGCTTCTATTAGTGCCCACGAAATCAGCAGTAGCTGGTGCTGCCGCAATGAGCTTCGATCACCCCAACTTCCCTGGCAATTTTGCAGAATGGTGCGTACCCGATTCCAATCCCTGCACGTGTTGGGGCCACAGCAGCTTATAAAGGAACCCATCCTCAGGCTATACATGCTTTTATTTAATGGATCATTTTATTCTTCTCGAATGCTGTGTCCTTGAAAGCTTCAACGGCAGCAAAAATCTTTTTTTTAACAAGTTCAGAATGGATGAAGAATGGGGAGAGAAATACAAAGGGCCTGCTAGCTCCGGCTTAAGGAGCAGGGAAGCGGCCTTCCGCTTTGGGAAAAGAGGATGAAAAGCCCTTGGACTAGTAAAGAAAAGAGAAGGGGCCCTGAGCCAGGTTGTTCATACTATTACAAACTAAAGGGCCGAAATCCCTTGCACAATCAAATCTACTCTCGAAGGAAGGCCTCAGTCTGACTAGGTTTTGACATCTGCAACCTACTAGATACAGCATGCATTATCCATGCCTAAACTGAAGCTTGGACCCTGCGCCTTAGGAAAGAGCACAAGAAACTCACGAAACCCTCTGCTTGCTTTCAAATCCTCCATGTAGCTCTGGCATAGTCTGGGATATGCCCACCATAGTTCATTATGAGCATCCTAATTTGGATGATTGCCTCATGAGCAAGGACCCCTTCTGGCTTATGCTGGTTCTGAAAAATTCTATTGTTCCTCTCTGTCCATATGAAATAAACTGTCGTTGCTAGTGTGTGCTTTCCAAGCAAGCAATTAAACCT
>CM063590.1:15314990-15346721 GCA_032356905.1 Salix exigua
CTGAACCTTTTGCCCGCCCATCGTAAAATGTGTTCCCAGTTGGCAGAAGGCCAATGTTGATTTGCTGGGGAAGTTATACTTCTCCAGAAAAAGCCAGTGTAACGGCAGCAAAACCATTCACACAAACATAACAAATCCAACAGGGTCAACAAAATCCAAGTATTTAACATAACAAAGCCAACAGGGTCATCAAAATACAAGTATTTCTAGCGGTTCCTCGTCATCCCAGAAGCATTTGCAGAATCAGCAGCATAAACAACATGGGAGTGAATTAGGTGGAACTATCATCGGTCATAAAATCCAATCATCAGCAGAATCAATCCCTGTCAAACCAGCAGCAGCAGCTGATGCATTATCAGAATGTTACTCGCCATGTCCGTCAAGTAGAGAGTGAAATAGGTGGTGAAGACAGTTCATCGATTGTTGATAGTCGAGTTTCCAGTGCAAACATGAGTATTTATGGTCAGAATTTAACGCCACATCAATGGGTACTTCCCATAACGCAAGTGGGAAAACTGGTGAAAAGAAATCTCAGCAAACATAAACACATACTTCTAAGGCCTTAGGCATCTCAGACTTTTGCAATGTCATTTGCTCCCATCAACAGAACCACAGATCTTGATGTATCATCACTTGCACAGAATCATGCTCTTCTCCCAAGCCTCCCAGAGGCAGCAAGGCATGACTATCACTTCATCGCTAAGTTCCAAACAACACAGCCGACGAATTACCGTGTTTCTGAAGAAGGGAAAGTGGAGGAAATGAAAATTAAATATGGAAGGAAAGAGTAAGGCTAATATGACTGGAGGATTGATCACATTAACTGCTGGGCAGTCAATTGTGTTCTCTCGTCCAGATTTAACAAACTCCCTTTTTCAACAATGTCTGTCAACAATCTTGTTGATAGCTCAGCCCGAACTCTCAACCTTGGGTCCACTCTTGCTCAGGCCTCTGGCTTGTAATTTTAGATACAGCAGAATCAACATCAGCAGCAGCGGAATCAGCAAATCCTTCAGCTTGCAGTGAAACCCCAGCAACTAGTAATGGAAGTGTTTATTTAAACCACATTTTATCATCATCATCTATGGACACCAAGTTCCTGATTGCACTTTCTGCATTTCCTCGAAATCTTATTTAAAGTAGCAGTAGCAGTTAGCAGAGCATGCACTGCAGCAGGCTCAGCTAATCTACAGTAGAGCTTTTTGCAAGCTCAAGCTCAACATGTGGCAAATTCAGCAAACGTTGCATCAGCAGCTAGTGGGTTTTATCCGCAAAGGCACCGCAGTGAGCAGCAGCTGCAATGCATCAGTAACCTCTTCTACAGTGATGTTGTCGTTATATTGTTCCATGTCCAGCCATGCCTTGAAGATTTAACACCTCAGTGATGACTAGTTGAAAAAATACGTCTAGCTGTCAAGTTTTTCCTTCGCTGTCTCCATAGTGTGAGTAGGAAACAATGTAATCAGTAAGTAGGTTTGCTGAAACTCTTACCACAACCTGTCAGAATTGCTGTTTTGAAGCACGAAGTTGCCAGTTTCATAATAACTTTCTTCAAAATACTGTGTTCTTGTGAAAACAGGAGGAACTGGCCCTCGATTTACAATAAGGAAGTGGTAAAAATTGAGCCCTAATCTTGAGGAAATCCATAATAATGATTGTAAATTCTATCAATCCTTGATGTTCTTCTTATGAAAAATGAGAAGTCATTTTAAACTGACAATCAGAGAGCAGTAAAATTTGAGAAATAATCTTGACGAAATTCATATAACTTCAATGAACATTCAGCTGTGAACGAAATGAAAGGCTTCTTGAAGGAATCTATAATGTTTTGCTCTTGTATCAAGTAGAATTGATTGAGAAATGAATATACTGGAAACAGGTGAATCATTGATTAGATGGGTATGGATACAATCACGGTCAGAAAAATCATAATTAGTTGAAATTAAGGCAGTTACTGCTGTGTTCAGGAGTAGCTATTTTCATTGAATGGGAACGGGTTCGGGGATCAGGCACTTCAACGACTCCTTCAAGCATCTGTGTCACCTTTCTCATGGTGGGTCTAAGAGATGGCAGCTCTTGGATGCACCAAATTGCAACCTTCAAAACTCTCTCTAGTGTTGATTCGTCATTCAAGGCCTCCGTGTCATTTTGAATCAAAGCGTCAAGAGTTCCATACCTATAGCAGTCATAGGCCCAGTCAGTCAATATAGCTCCAGTTCCACTTATCTCCATATCTACACTTCTCCGACAACAGATGATCTCAAGCAGCAAGACACCAAAGCTATAGACATCAACCTTCGCAGTGACTGGTGTGTTCCTGAACCATTCAGGAGCAACATATCCTTTTGTTCCTCGAATGGCAGTTTTGGTTTGGCTCTGATTAATCACCAAAAGTTTCGCCAATCCAAAATCTGATATCCGAGCATTGTAGTAGTCATCAATAAGAATGTTCTGCGGCTTTATATCACAGTGAATGATTTGGGTGCTGCACTCTTCGTGTAGGTACAAGAGTCCTCTTGCAATGCCGAAGGCAATCTGAGTTCTTTGCTTCCAACTTGGCCTTAAGCTTCCAAAAGGAAACCGGCCAGAGAGCCATTGCTCAAGAACTCGTACACCAACAGACGATGCTGCCCCTCGTCACAAAATCCTAGCAATCGGACCAAATTCTTGTGATGCGTCTGACCGATCACATTCACTTCGGTTTTGAATTCCTTCTCACATGTTCAACCACTCCATCTAACTTTTTCACAGCAATAAAATCAGTAAAACCTGTTTTTATAGTACCCTTATAAACACCGCCAAAAGCTCCTCTCCCCAGTTCATCCTTGAAGCCTTCTGTAGCTTCTGTGAGCTCTTTGTATGTATATGAAAGCAAATTTGACTGCACATTATTTTCTCCTCGAACATTTGCTAGTTTGTTGCGGTGAATGAAGGAAGAACGGAAACAAAATGTACTGATCAATATAAAGTTGAAAAATACAGAACTAACCAAGAGCACTATTCCTGTGATGAACTTGATGTTGTTGAAGATTGAAGATGAAGATGAACCTGTGAAGACTGAAGAATAAAGTCTATGATTCCAAGACTTCAATTGAAGAATCTGAAGATCATAGGAGTGTTTTTAATTATTAAGTTTTATGTTTTCATTAGGGATCAGATTGTAATGATCTCTTTAAGTTATCTTTCCTATTTAACTAAGTTAGTATTTCCAGTTTTGCTTAATTTCCAGTTCAATAAGAATTGATTGTAATGAACTGGAATTACCATTTTTGTATTCAGTTTTTCTTATTAAATAAAGCTAAGGGATGGCAGCAACCTAATAAGATTCTGCTCTTAACTTTTCCAATTTTACATTGCCTAGTTGTGAGTTAGCTTGAGCCTTACGGTTCTTAAGAAAACAACGACTGGTTCTTCCTTGATTGCTACGATGCGTGTTTTTACGGGTTTAAAGGCAATTCCGATTCATTGATTTGAACGATGAATCGTTTGTCCTTCAATCTATCAATTTGTCAGTCAAGTTCTTTGAAATCAAACATGGTATCGAGAGCGATTTAATCTTAGAAAGGAAATTGTGAGAAACACGAGAGAAATAAAAGTGAGGATTTTTCAAAGTTATTAAACTTTGATTGGGAGGTGAGTGAAACACGAGAGACACGGAAATTAAATCAAGAGATCAAGCTTGATTTGTTCTTTTACGACGATATTTATTCAATTCTTGTCATAGTTCTTTTCTCGGGAATTTTCACGACAAAGAAGAACAATCAAAGCGCCTCTTCAACAGATATGGACTCAGCTTTTTCATCAAAATCACCCATGTTCACAGGCTCAAATTATGGAATGTGGGCTGTGAAAATGGCTACTTATCTCAAGGCATTCGATTTATAGGAAATTGTGGAGAGCAACAAGCAACCAACTCCACTAAATAATAATCCCATGATTGCCCAGCTCAAGTTTTTTAATGAGAAGAAAGCCAAGGTCTTCAAAGAACTTACATGCATCCACAATGTTGTAAGTGAAGAAATATTCACCAGGATCATGGCGTGTGAGATAGGGAAAGAAGCTTGGGATAAATTAAAAGCTGAATTCCAAGGTGACGAAAAATCTAAAAGGATGCAAATTCTAAAATTGAAGAGACAGTTCGAGGGGTTGAAGATGAGGGAGACAGAAACAATCAAAGAATTTTCCTCCAATATCTCCAAGTTAGTCAATCAGATGAGAATTTTAGGAGAAGATGTTCAGGACTCTAGAGTGGTGGAAAAGGTTCTCGTCGACCTACCGAAAGATTTGAGAACAAAATCGCTCCTTGGAAGACTCTAAAGATGTCACGGAAATGAGTCTTCAAGACTTGATCAATGCTCTACAAGCTATAGAGCAAAGACAAGCCTTGAGACATGAAAATGCAGGTGAAGAAGCTTTCATAGCGAGGGTTCAAAGGAAGATCAAGAATTCATCGTCCCTGAATTCTTACAAAGATAATCAAGAAGTAAGAAGAGAACCCGGAAAAACATGGCGAGACAAAAACATGGCAGAACAACAATAATTCTGCCAACAATTACAATTCAAAAGGGAAAGACAAGAAGGAACAATTCCCCACCTGCAAATACTGTCACAAGAACAACCATCTTGAATCTTGGTGCTGGCTCAAGAATGCACAATGTAGAAAGTGCAAACAATTTGGGCACATTCAAAATTCGCAAGAACAACTCTGCAAATGTGAAACAAGCATACATTGCAGATACCTCAGAAAACAAGGAAGAGCAATTGTTCATGACCATTCAAGAACATATTTGCAGCAAAGCTGAGGTAAGAAAACCAACTTGGATTGTTGACAGTGGGTGCACTAATCATATGTCTGCAGATTTACAACTCTTCAACAACCTTGATTCAAGATATGTGTCCAAAGTGAGGGTTGCAAATGGACAATATGTGGAAGTCAAAGGCAGAGGAGATGTTGAAATTGAAACACTATCAGGTACACGAATTTTTGATGATGTGTTGTATGTACCTGAAATTAAACAAAATCTAGTTAGTGTGGGACAACTACTAGAAGAAGGGCACTCACTATTTTTCATTGGGAACATGTGCACAATCAAAGACAGTAGTGAGAACATTCTATTTTTTGTTAAGATGACTAACAGAAGCTTCTACCTTGAATTGCAAGAAAAATTTGCAAACTCTAGCACCTGTGATAGTATAAATTCTGTGTTATGGCATAAGAGAATGGGACACTTTAACTATGCAACCTTGAGAAAGATGGCTGAAGAACAAATAGCCTTAGGTTTGCCTAAAATACAAGAACATGGTGATGTATGTGAGGCATGTCAGCTGGGAAAGCAAACCAGAAGCAACTTCAATGGCAGCACACTTAGAGCAACTTCCAAACTTCAATTAATTCACACAGATGTATGTGGGCCAATGCAAACTGAATCTTTAAATGGTGCTAGATATTTATTGTTGTTTGTGGATGATTATAACAGATTTTGTTGGGTATATTTTCTCAAAAACAAAAGTGAAGTGACTGATGTGTTTTTGAGATACAAGGCTGTTGTTGAGAGGGAAACAGGACACAAAATGAAGATGGTAAGGTTTGATAATGGAGGGGAATTTACCTATCGACAACTTGAAAAGTACCTGGAAAAGGAAGGAATCAAACATCAATTAACTATGCCATACACCCCTCAACATAATGGGGTAAGTGAAAGGAGGAACCGAACCTTGATGGAGATGGCAACATGTCTTCTTTATGAGAAGAAAATGCTATTAAAATTCTGGGCTAAGGCAATAAGCACATCACCATACCTCTTGAACAGAATGGTGACCAAGGTACTAGGGGAGAAAACCCCTTTTGAATGCTGGTATGATTACAAACCTCATCTTGAGCATTTGAGAATTTTTGGGAGCCCCTGTTATGTATTACAACCTGACATCAAGAGAAAAAAAATTGATCAAAAATCTAAGGTTGGGATTTTGATTGGTTACAGTGCTAAATCTAGTGGCTATAAGGTGTATGATTTGAAAACAAATAAAGCTATAATTGCTAGAGATGTAAAAGTAGATGAAGATAAAGTATGGAATTGGGATACTATAATGGTTGAAACACCAAACACTGAAATTCAGTGTGAAATTGAAAGTGAAGAAGAAGATCCCGAAAACAATCCTGTGAGAGGGACCAGAATGTTAAGTGATATTTATAATAGGTGCAATCTGGCTGAAACAGAACCTATTGATGTAGAAGAAGCCATGAATTCACATGCATGGATGTTAGCAATGAAAGAAGAATTGATGATGATTGAGAAAAATGAAACCTGGAAATTGGTTGACAGACCCTCTCATAAAAAGACCATTGGAGTGAAATGGATTTTTAAAACCAAAGTAAATGCAGATGGAAGCTTGAACAAGCACAAAGCTAGGTTTGTGGTTAAGGGATACTCTCAAGAACCAGGAATTGATTACAATGACACTTTTGCACCTGTATCAAGGCTGGACACCATCAAATTGTTGGTGATCTTGGCTGCTCAAACAGGCTGGTGTGTATGGCAGCTAGATGTCAAGTCTGCATTCCTAAATGGAACCCTAAATGAAGAAATATATGTTGAGCAACCTGAGGGGTTTGAAGTGGACACATCAAGGAACCAAGTGTATCTATTGAAGAAGGCATTGTATGGTTTGAAACAAGCCCCTAGGGCTTGGTACAGCAGATTGGATGACTATCTTCTAAGCTTGGGTTTTGAAAGAAGCATGAATGAACATACTTTGTATGTAAAAAAGGTTGCTGACAATATATTAATTGTATCTGTGTATGTTGATGACCTACTAATTACAGGAAATCAAGAAGGATTAGTGGAAGAATTCAAGCTCAACATGAAGACCAAGTTCGAGATGAATGAACTTGGGTTCGTTGTCATATTTTTGGGAATGGAGATCATTCAATCACAACGAAGGAAGTTTTACGTGTCAAAAGAATTTCACCAAGAAAATTCTGGACAAGTTTGCAATGAGCAATTGCAAACCTGTCAGCACACCAATGACAGCAGGGCAAAAATTATCAAAAAATGATGGATCCCCACAGGCTGATGGAAGAACATACAGAAGCTTAATAGGAAGCCTTCTCTACTTGACTGCAACACGTGCAGACATAGTGTTTGCAGTCAATTACTTGTCAAGGTTTATGCAAAACCCCAGCCAAGTTCATTTTGTAACTGCAAAAAGAGTCTTGAGATATTTGCAGGGGACACTTGACTTTGGGATGAATTTCACCAAGTCAAATATCACTAATATAGTTGGTTTTTCTGATAGTGACTGGGCAGGGAATGATGAAGAGATGTCAAGCACCTCTGGCTTTTGTTTTTCAATGGGAGGAGCAATTTTCAGTTGGAACTCTAAGAAACAAACAGTGGTTGCCCACTCCACTGCTGAGGCAGAATACATTGCTGCATATGTTGCAGCAAACCAGCTGGTATGGTTGAGGAAAATATTGGGAGAGTTAGGCTGTGAACAAGCTAATCCCACAGCATTGATGTGTGACAACATGGCTGCAATAGCAATCTCTAAAAATTTTGTGTTCCATAACAGAACCAAGCACATGAAGATTAAGTTTCATGCAATAAGACAGTTTCAAACTGAAGGAGAATTAGAGATGAAATATGTCCCTACTAAAGAGCAATTGGCTGATATGTTTACTAAACCTCTTGCTAAGGATAGGTTCGAAGAATTGAGGGAGAAAATGGGTATGTGCAGCTATGGAGTCTTGGAACCAAGGGGGAGTGTTGAAGATTGAAGATGAAGATAACCTGTGAAGACTGAAGAATAAAGTCTATGATTCCAAGACTTCAATTGAAGAATCTGAAGATCATAGGAGTGTTTTTAATTATTAAGTTTTATGTTTTCATTAGGGATCAGATTGTAATGATCTCTTTAAGTTATCTTTCCTATTTAACTAAGTTAGTATTTCCAGTTTTGCTTAATTTCCAGTTCAATAAGAATTGATTGTAATGAACTGGAATTACCATTTTTGTATTCAGTTTTTCTTATTAAATAAAGCTAAGGGATGGCAGCAACCTAATAAGATTCTGCTCTAAAATTTTCCAATTTTACATTGCCTAGTTGTGAGTTAGCTTGAGCCTTACGGTTCTTAAAGAAAACAGCACTTGTTCTTCCTTGATTGCTACAGTGCGTGTTTTTCTGGGTTTAAAGGCAATTCCAGTTACTGATTTGAACAGTAACTGTTTGTTCTTCAATTTATCAATTTGTCAGTCAAGTTCTTTGAAATCAAACAGATGTCCCTTCCCGTCTTCGTTTCAGGAATCTGAAGACCAGGATTCCCGGGAGGGAGATAACCTTTCTTAAACTTGATGAAAGTCTTCCCGTTAAAACCACTATCAAGTTTTCCATTCGAAAGTGGTAACTTCTTCTTCCAGCAGTCTTTGCCTAAGAAGATGACAGCCCCACACAGACAGTCGTTCAAGCAAGCTTTTCTGCACTGTTCTTCATTTTGAGGTTGTAAATGTTCTGCGTCAGCTGATGGATAATCAACATATCTTAGCTCAACAAAATCATACAGTTCTTCTGAGGAATTTTGTCCATTATCTTTGCAGCTTATTTCGGAATTTGGTATGCAGCTTCCATGTTTGTCATTCTGATCAAGCAAAGAAAATTCTTGTGGACAATTACAATTGGGCCTTCGATCAACACTTAGGCTGCAGATGCTGTTGTATCCACAGGCTCCACTACCCCAAATTGAATTAAACTTGCATATATTTTCTGGTTCAGACCAGACAGGTGACCAGCTTCTATTAGAAGAGGATGTTTTCGGGTATGAATATTGAGTGAAAACACCATCAAAATTGAGAGTTGCCCTATGGTAGAAGTCTGTAGTAGGAAGTGCTGTTTTTGTGAGATCCTCTCTCAGCCCATTTCTTCTTAATATGTACATGTAGCCTGACTCATTGAAAATCAATCGATAACCAGAATTTAATGAGTTTGAATCATCAGAAGTTTCACTTGTATAGTAGGCATCGTAAGGAAATTTGGTTGGAAAATTCATGGCATTCAGCACAAGATTTCCATCATCTTGAAAACGAAGCTGGAATCTCCCCAGCGAAAAGTTGGTCTCCGTCCTTCGAGAAGAAACTATCCCTGAAGCCTCCATAATCTGAGTAGGCAACAATGTATCAGTGGGATGGGTGAAACTCTCCCACAACCTGTCAGAATTTCTGTCTTGAAGCACGAAGTTGCCAGTGTCATTCATAACACCTGACGAAACTGTACCTAGAAAGCCACCAGATGACCATATTCGGTTGCCCTGAGGATCAGTTAGCACCAGCCCACTATCAGCCGTCAGCTCCACCTTCGACCCCCTTGATACCGCAGGATCATCTGTAGATTCCTCTCCCGTTGCATACCAAACTACGGTCTTCTGAGGAATCTTTTCATACCAAATGGACAACAAGAAATAATCCTTGTTCTGCATCTGGCGAAACCCGAACGCAAATTCTCCAGAGGAAGAAAGCCATGAAGGAGCATCATCATCTGCAGTGATGGATGCTCCCACAGGTACACTTCCGTTAGTTTGAGCGACAGCCATGAATGGTGACAGTAACATTACTACTAGGAATATCAAATCAAAACTAGAAGAAGCCATTACTATAAATTTTTAACTCACTGGTACCAAACGAAATATACATATTTAAGCAGACAAATGGTCCATGACAAGGAAAAAGTCAAGAGTTTTCAGTCAAATCAAAACACGTCCTTCCAATACGAAGACTTTTCAACTGCCAACTGCATTTTTCCAATAATAGTCCTTCTAGGCGGCAGATATATATATTTAAAAATGTACTGCATCATGGAAGTTCTAAACTAAGAAATAAAGGGACGAAATATTGTCAATGAATCACCAGTGTAACCTTTCTTTTGCAAAGACTTGGCCAAAAGACGTAAGAGAAGGCCATATGTCAGTTTCTCGATGCATTCCTGTATCAAACAAAGAGTTATTGTACGCTATGTGATAATATGTCAACCAAATCCATTTCTAATAATTCAGTTTTCCATGATAAAATTATGCACATGAATATCAAGTTTGATGCCTTGAGATAATATCAGCAAAAGGTGAATTAGAAATTAAGTATTGCATTTCAAAAAAAATTAGTTGACTTATTCACTAAACCACTAGTCAAAGATAGATTCAAGAGCTAAGGACAAAGATTGGAATGTGCGGTCTTGGAATCAAGGAGGAGTGTTGAAATTTTTGGATTCCAAGACTGTTGAAGACCGAAGATTGAAGGATATGGACTCTACCTCAAGTGTTAGAGTTAGATAAGAGTTAAACTAGTATGTTTTTGTTTCTTTCCTAAATAAGATCAATGTTTGATCAAGTGTTTTAGTTTAGGTGCAACTTTAATTCTAGCTAGAATAAGAACATAAGAAGAAGTTGTAATCAACTAGAACTATTATACAATGCTACAAGCTTTTACTATCAATAAATAAATAAAAATGATGATAGTAACTCATCTTGATTCTGCCCTGATTTTCGAAATTTGTTGTTCTTCATTGTTCTTGTTTCTTTGGCATTTCTGAAATTGTTTCAAACAGTAATTGTTTGAATCAATAAAATAATAATATAAAATTATAATCTTGACTTTCATTGACTTTATGTATTTTTTATTTCTACAATAGCTAGAACATTAATTCATCGGATAGCTTTTGTGTTCTGCCAAGTCGAGTCCAAATTAATGAAAGAGCACCAAACCATTTATTCCGATGACATTTGTTCAAAAAGGAGAAGTTATTAATGTCATCGGAATAAATGGCCTGGCTTGTTTCAATGGTCACTTGTTCTCATGAAATAAATCAGTAGTTTCCAACTTTCCATTCTCTTTTGTCCACTTCAACATTAAAGGTTTCACTCTTGCAAATTCGATAAAAAAAAAAATTGAAATTGTTCAACAAAGAAAAATTCGTTGCTAAACATATTCCAATGCTAATCCGTTTCAAAATTTGTAGCGATTTTTTTCTATTATAGAAATCCGTTGCTAATCGTTTCTTTTTTCTTTTGTAGTGGGTGGCGCTAGAAATTTTCTTTATTGAAAATCTCTTGAATTCTAACAGTTTATATATTCAACTAATTTTTTTTTTTTTGAGAAAATTCAACTAAAACGTGGAGAAAGACATTGAACATGACAAAAACAATGCATGAAAGAATATTCAATATTATTAAATAAAACTTTTTAGGAAATTTTATTTTATTTTAGTATTTTTTGTGAATACCAGTAAAATAATTAAAATTTTAATTATTTTAAACTCTTATAAGATAATTCATCATCTTGATTCGAGAAACACGCTTTTGGAACAATGTCGTTTGAATATTCTGGTTCTTCTGACGAAATCGAACTAAATCTTGGGGAAAGAAAGGAGTCGCAAAAAATGACTTCTATCATTTGTTATAAAACAAGTTGAATCCAAAAGCAAAAGCTAATTAAGGTTTCAAAATAATAAAAGTAAACTGACGGTGAATACAAATCGTGTAAGGAACGGGATGAAACAACATCTGTGATTCAAAATTGAAAAGCAGGTCAGCATCAATGCAGACTTGCGCAATAGCAGGAGAAGGTGGAATGCACTTGAGATAGATAATTCACCATCTAAACATTATTTCTACAGTGTTCAAGGATTATTATCTCTAAGGAATTGGTTGAATTTAAAAACTAGAGTTGCTAGTTAAGATTACAAGTTTAAGATTTTAAAATCCAATGCATTGCATCTATGAAAAAAATTAATATTGTGTTTTCACTAATATTTAACATTCTAAAACAAATAAACAGAAAATGTCTAATTTTATGCAGCTTTGCCATTAAAATTCATTTTAAATCTCATATTTTACTTACTACTCGTGAACATGGAAATGAACAAAAAGAAAATGAAAGCATGTCTCCTAAGCCTTCTTGTGCGAAGCCTAACACATGATGCCCTAAATGACAGGAAGTACAAGGTAGATAGGCAACATTCATCGGCCTTGACAACAGGATGTGTGTATAAAAAACATTTAGATTGAGCTGATAAATGATGAAGGATCTGGAGGAACTGACACTTGAACACCTCCTTCTAACATCTGCACAACTTTCTTCATTGCAGGTCTTAAAGATGGATCCTCCTGAATGCACCAAATTGCAACCATCACAAACCTCTCTACCCTTTTCATGTCCTCCATTGCCTCTTCATCTTCTTCTACTAAAAGGTTCAGCTTTCCTTCTTTGAAACAATCACACGCCCAGTCTGCAAGAACTGTCTGATGTTCTTCCCTTGCATTAATCTCAAAGTTCTTTCTACAGCAGACTAGCTCCAGCAGCAGAATGCCAAAGCTGTAGGTATCTACTTTCGTTGTCACTGGCAAGTTCTTGAACCATTCAGGAGCTACATACCCTTTGGTTCCCCTGATTGCAGTCGTTGTTTTAGACTGCTCTGTCTTTAACAGCTTGGCTAGTCCGAAATCAGAAATCCTGGCATTAAGAGATTCGTCGAGGAGGATATTTTGAGGCTTGATATCACAATGGATTATCTGGGAGCTGCATTCTTCATGGAGGTAAAGGAGCCCTCTTGCTACACCGAAAGCAATTTGCATTCTACGGTGCCAATTAGGCCTTGAATCTCCAAATATGTAGTTCGACAAGGAGCCACTGCTCATGTACTCGTAGACCAGAAGGCGATGCTGCCCTTCGTTACAGAACCCAACAAGCTGAACCAGATTCTTGTGATTTGTTCTGCCGATAACTTTCACTTCTGTTTTGAATTCGGTCTCGCCCTCTCCTGCCATCTTTTCTAACCTCTTTACTGCAATCATTTGTTTGTCTTCGTCACCTAGTACCCCTATGTAAACAGGTCCAAAGGCACCCCTACCAAGCTCTTCATTGAATCCTCCGGTAGCTGTTTCGAGCTCATTGTAAGTAAAATTCTGCAGATTCATGTCCCGCATGGCATGGTGTTGCGGAATCACCTTTTGTTTTTTTCCGTTCGTAAAGAACACGTAGAGAACAATTAGAAAGATGGAGCTACCTAAAAGCACCGAGACTGATATGATCAAAGCTGATCGATCACTCTTCTTTGCACTCTTCTTCTGAGCTAACTCCTCAGTCCGGTTGTCTTTCCTTACTTTCAGCAGGGCTTTATCAGCAATTGTTGGATCTGTTACGCCATTCGAGAGAGGGCCTCTCTTCTTCCAACATTGCCCATTTTGAAAAGTGGCAACAGCACAATAGCAGTCACTCAAGCAAGCCTGTCTGCACCAATCCTCGTCCACTGATTTAAAATATTCATAATCAGTGTGTGGAAAGTTTGTGTTAGACATATCCGTGATCTCAAAGTTATCTATTTCTTGCGATGGATGGCCACAATCCTGTGAAATAAAGTTTTTCTTACATCCCTTCCTCTCATCATTTTGATCATAGAAACTGTAACCAGGAGCACACCTGCAACTTGGTCTTTTGTCATCTTCTAATTCGCAATAGCTGTTGAAACCGCAAGCTCCACTGCCTACTGCGTAACTAATTGCCAAGCAGATATTTGCTGGTACGAAGTTTGTCGATGTCGTCGAGGCCATAGCCCACCTTTTGCCACTGGAAGCAGTCTTTGGATAAACATATAGCCTAAAAACTCCATCATAGTCTATGGTTGCCCTGAGGTATAAATCTTGCAATGATGCTGAGTTAGAAAATACTCGATTCAGTATAGTGCCATTTCTTGTTACCAGGTACATATAGCCAGACTGGTTAAAGATCAGCTGGTAACCGCTACCTATAGAACTTTGGGTCGACCAGTAAGCGAAATTTGAGGTAGTTAATGGATAGGCTGTGGTGTACATTACGAGATTCCCGTCATCTTGTAGAATGAGCTTGAATCTCCCATCTGAATAATTCTTTTCCAGGTAGGGAGCAATTAGTTGAGCGCCTGAATTCAGATTTTGTGTGGGAAGCAGTGTATCCGTTGGTTCATCAAAACTCTGCCACAAATTGGCACCGGCTTGTCCTGCTAGCACGAAGTTTCCCGTGTCAAGCATGGCTCCATAGGCGGCTCCACTTCCACCCAAATATCGAGAGGTCCATATTCGGGTGCCTGATTGATCATTCAGAACCAATCGACCATCCGCCGTAAGCTGTACTTTTGATCCTCTCTGAACTAGATTATTTCTATTAGCTGACCAGACTATGGTTCTTTCAGGTATTTTGTTGAACCATATGGCAAGCAGGTAGCCAGCATCACCAACTTGTTGGAATCCAAAAGCAAACTCCCCAGATGGTGAAGTCCAAGGAAGGTGACCACTAGCAGCAGCAGCAGTGAGAGATGAGCCCAAAGATACGTTCTTGTCAGCCTGACCATTGGTAGAAAATGGCAGCTGGAGAAGAAGAAAGAAGCAAAAACAATATGGTAGTTGTAGATTCATGATGTGAATTTGAGACAGTGCATGATTTAGGGTCGTGTTCCTCTTCTCTATTTGTGCTGAGTATTCTAGTCGGAATAAATAAGAAAGGGGTGTCCTGCTGTCCGCGTATCGAATGAGCACGGCAAAGACTTGAATCTAGGTGGAACTTTGACTTGGTGACACCTTATAATCTTGGAGTTTATTACTAGAAACCTTGTTTAAATCTAATCTTTTTATTTATTTATTCAAAAACTCTATCATCTTAACTTAAGAAATCTAAGATAAAATGAATAAATTAATGGAAGCATGAAACAAATTATCATTTGACCGGAGGAAGAAGCATGTAATAAACTATCATGAATAGATTTAACGAAGAAAAAGTAAAAGCATTAGAAAATTGAAAAATCAAGGTTTGAAGAGAATAAAAGTAAACTGACGGTGCATACATTAATTGCCATCCATCCAGAGAGGCAAAATCTTTCAATGGCTAAATACACAATAACGACCATATTCAAAACCTTACCCTGCACTCAAGAGAGTAATACATAACCGACAAAAGATTATACGCGAGAGATGGAACAATAAGGACAATATCTAGGGTTATAGTGTCCGACAATATTATAGACCCTTCCTCAGTAACGGGAAGTCATTGCCGTTAGCAATGCGGATAGTCGACGATGATGAGGGTTTATGACAAATTAATTTACCGGAATCTATAATCATGTGATTTGATGCATTTGTATCAATAATCCAGTACTATTTTTAGTAATAATAGAGTGCACAATTTTTTTCCGATTATACCTAGATGGATCACATTTGCTTGTAGGTTGTACTTGTTCGCTTACATCGGATGTACCATACGTTTTCGATATTTTTCCGAGGTTTTCTTGTAAAATCCTACCAGTTCGGGTAGTCGACGATTTTGTAACACCTTTGTTTCAAATGCCCCATTTCATCGCAACGAGAATACATCAACCCACCTGTATTTTTGTATTTTTGATCAATCCCCTTATCTCACGCCTTAACACATTTTCCCTCTTTCTCTTCCAAATTGTGTCGCCCTATAGCCCTCTCTCTCCCTTGCTCCCTCGGTCGATGGTGCCTCGCCATCATCATGGCGTGCTCGAGGAACACCAAAGGGACTCCACCATGCTTGCCCTCCATGACCCGCTTCGGAAGTGCTCTTGGCAGACAGCGATGTAAGCTCCTTCAAGGTCCAGTTTAGGGTCCCTCCTTAAAATCTCCCTCAGGTTTGTTCGAAGGATGGGTCAAGGCCACTGAGGAAGATATGAACTCCGAGCCCGCCATGGCCAAGTGAAGGTGAACGACATTGTCCATTGTCTCGGTTGTATTAGTTATTAAACTTATTTATCAATATTAGTATTGAAGAGTTGCATCTATTAGTATTGAAGAGTCGCAACTATTAGTATTGAAGAGTCGCAACTATTAATCTCTATATATATTGTATGAATCTCATAATAAAAAAAAGTGTGAGAGTACCATTTTCATATGTATTGTATTCTACCAAATTAGAAAGTGTGCAACCATAAACCTTTGTTCTTTTCTATTCTCTGTTTCGTCAAATTTCCAACAAATCTGGTATCAAAGCCGAGAGACAACATGACTTCCAACAACAACAATTCCCAATTTCATATTGCCCGCCTTACCAAACAAAACTATGATTTGTGGTGCATCCAATACAAAGCACTACTTAGATCACAAGAGTTATGGGAGGTGGTTGAAGATGGTTATACTCGAACCAAGAGAAGATGTTGTGATGAGCAATCCAGAGAGACAAGCACTGAGAGAATCAAGAAAGAAAGACAACAAGGCGTTATTCACAATTTATCAAGGGCTAGATGAAGCAACCCTTGAGATGGTGGCACCAGCAAAGACATCAAAGGAAGCATGGGAAATGCTTAGTAAAACTTATAGTGGAGTTGAAAAAACAAAAAGAGTTCGGCTACAATCTTAGAGAGGAGATTTTGAGAAGCTGAACAAAGAAGGCAATGAGACAATCTCAGATTACTTTACAAAAATAATCACTTTGGTTCACCAGATGAGAAGGAATGGTGAAAATATTGATGATGTTCGTGTGATGGAGAAAATTTTGAGATCACTGGATTCAAAGTTTGACCATGTGGTTGTAGCAATTGAAGAATCAAAAGATTTAGAAGAGTTGACAGTAGAAGAGTTAATGGGATCACTACAAGCCCATGAGCAGAAAATTGACAGAAGAGGAGAAGGAAGAACACTTGAACATGCTTTGCAGACACAACTAACTTTGAAGAATTCCAATGAATCCAACAGAGGAGCATTCCAGAGAGGCAGATTTTTGCATAGAAGAGGAAGAGCAGGAAGATCATATAGAAATCAAGAATTTCATGGTGCACAAAATCAGAATTTCAATGGCAGAAGCAGAGGCAGATTGGAGAAATAACAATGCAGGCGTGCAATGTTATAATTGCAAGGAATATGGTCATTTCGCCTCTGACTGTTCACAATAAAGATTTGAAGACAAATTTGTTAATTTTGCTGAGAAGGTAAGTGATTCAGAAGAACCTGCATTGCTGTTGGCATGTGGAAAATTTGATGATAGCAGATCTAGTACCTGGTATCTAGATACGAGAGCATCAAATCATATGTGTAGCATGCAGGAAGCATTTGCAGATATTGATGAGAGTTACAAAGGAAAAATCACTTTTGGAGATCTTTCTCAAATACCTGTTGAAGGAAGAGGCCGGATTCTTATACAACTCAAGAATGGTGAACGTAAATTCATAATGAAGTATTTACGTTCCGGACATGAAGAGTAACATCTTAAGTCCGGGATAGTTTCGGAGCAAGATTTTGAAGTGCGAGATGAAGAATAATAACTTAAAGATTTTTGTTGAATCTGGAGCTCTAATTGCCTCAATCAAGATGACCAAAAGCAGGATGTTTCCTCTTGACTTAAATGTGTGTGTGTCAAAGCTGTTTCAAGGCGGAAAGTTCAAATCGGCTGAACTTGTGGCATTTGCGTTATGGACATCTGAATTGTGGATCGTTAATGTTGATGGAGAAAAACAAGATGGTTATGGGAACACCACAACTCGAACACACAAACAATTTGTGTGAAGTGTTTGTGATGGGAAAGCATCACTGAAAATCCTTTCCAAATAAGAGTTCTAGAGCATCTCAGCCTCTGGAATTGGTGTATTCAGATGTGTGTGGGCCAATTACACCTACAACAATAGGGGGAAACAGGTATTTCCTTACATTCACTAATGATTTTAGTGGAAAAACATGGGTATATGTGTTGAAAGAAAAAAAAGAAGTGTTGAACAAGTTTAAGGAATTTAAAAATCTAGTAGAAAAGCAAAGTGAATGTTAAAAATTATTTCTAATTTAATTTTTTTCTCATTGTATTAAACGTTTTTAATAGTTTATTTTAATTATTAGACTTATGTTAGATAATTACTAATTTATACTCATTAACTTGCAATCTAAAAAGATTTTATTATAACTTGTTATGATAAGAACAACCAAGTTGTCGTGGAGTTCTTGTGTACTTACTATTATTTCGTAATTTGACCCTATTGGAAAATTTGTTTTTGAGTTTTCTTTCATGTAATTGATTTCTTGATTTATATTATTTATCTTTCTTATTTATTTAGATAACTAATTGATTATAATATTGTTGACTATATTTATTAGATTTTAATGTAATTTAATTTATTGGCTGAAATTATCAATATATCGTTAAAAAATTATATACTTGCAATTTTATGATCCGATTTTACATTATATTTTTTGTTTCATGTCAAGAAAGTGATTTTAACAACCTTGGTGACAACTAATAATCTTGGGAGGTTAAGTGAGTACTAAAAACCTTTTTCAAATCTAATCATTTTTTTCTTCTTTTAAAACAATGTAGTCTCAGCTTTAAAAATAAAATTGAAAAGATTTTATTATTTTTGACCTGAATCAATCCATAAACTTTTGAGCCTTACACTACTTAAAAGACATTAAATCGAAGATACAAATGAATAAATTAATGGGAGCATGAAACAAATCATCATTTGACCGTAGAAATAAGCATGCAGTAAGCTATGATGAATAGATTTAATGAAGAAAAGGTAAAAGCATGAGAAAATTGTAAATTTTAATGGTCAAGTTTTCCAGTGACGAAAGGATTGTTCAAAAAAGAGAAGTTATTAGCTACAAGTGTTAGAGCAGTTATTAATGTCATCGGAATAAATGGCATGGCTTGTTTCCATGGTCACTTGTTCTCTCATGAAATAAACCAGTAGTTTCCATTCTCTTTTGACCACTTCAAAAATGAAGGTTTCACTGTTTCCCTGGATTTAGGGCTGTGCTACAAATTTTCTTTATTGAAAGTCTCTTGAATTCTACAAAGTTATATATTCAACTAAGACTTTTTGAGAAAATTCAACTAAAACTTGGAGAAACAAATGCCAGAAATGACCTGTTCCGAACTCAATATCATTAAAAAAATAGGAAATTTTATTTTATTTTAATAATTTTTATGAATCCGAGGAAAACAATTAAAATTTTAATTATTCTAACTATGAGATAATTCATCTTGGTTCGAGAAACACGCTTTTGGAACAATGTCGTTTGAATATTCTGGTCCTTTTGACGAAATCAAACTAAATCTTGGGGAAGAAAGGACTCGCAAAATATAAATCCAAAAGCAAAAGCTAATGAAGGTTTGAAAAAATAAAAGTAAACTGACGGTGCATACAAATCGTGACAGGAACGGTATGAAACAACATCTGCGATTCAAATTTGAGAAATCAAATCTACATTAATTGCCATCCATCCATCCATCCATCCAGAGAGGCAAAATCAATAGACCTGCTTTGGCCCTCCTTGACTGAACTAGGAAGTAGTTAGAACTTACTTTTCATGCAAGAAAAGCAGGTCAACATTAATAGCAAGAGGTGGAATGCACTTGAGATGGCTAATTCACCATTTAAAAATTTCATTTGAAGTCTAAACGAAGACATGTTGCAGTAAGAATAAGAAAGAAAATCAACGAAATTCTTAATTTTTATGAGGTCACAACGAGGAAGCCTCTTATAAATCTATACTTGTAGAATTGTCTGGCAAACTTTAAATAACGTCCATGAAAAATTAACGTGGAGAAAGGGGTGAGTGATAGACCCATGCAAAAACATATGCTATTAATTAGCTGTGCGCTTTCGAGAAATTGATAATGTCATTGAAATAAATGGTACGGCTTGTTTCACTGGTATCCATGAAATTATTCAGAAGCTTCCTTCCTTTGATCACTTCAATTACAAGTCTTCAAATGGAATGTGGTTTCATTCTAAAACATTTTTCCACAGTGTCCATGGATTATTATCTTTAAGGAGTTGGTTGAATTAAAAACTAGAATTGTTAGTTAAGATTTTAAATTTTGATTTTAAAATTTTAAAATCCAATGCGTTGCATCTATGAAAAAATATATTATGTTTTCACTAATATTTAACATTCTAAACAAATAAACAGAAAATGTCTAACTTTATGCAGCTTTTCCATTATATTCATTGTAAATCTCTTATTTTACTTCCTACTAGTGAACAAAAAAATGAAAGCTTGTGTCTAAAGCCTTCTTGTGCAAAGTCTAATACATGATGCCTGAAATGACAGGAAGTACAGATTATAGAAATACAAGGTAGATCGGTCACATTCATTGGCTTGGCAACAGGATATGTGTGTAAAAGGATTTAGATTGAACTGATAAATGATGAAGGATCTGGAGGAACAGAGACTTGAACACCTCCTTCTAACATCTGCACAACTTTCTTCATTGCAGGTCTTAAAGATGGATCCTCCTGCATGCACCAAATTGCAACCATCACAAACCTCTCTACCCTTTTCATGTCCTCCATTGCCTCTTCATCGTCTTCTACTAAAAGGTTCAGCTTTCCTTCTTTGAAACAATCACAAGCCCATTCTGCAAGAACTGTCTGATGTTCTTCCCTTGCATTAATCTCAAAGTTCTTTCTACAGCAGACTAGCTCCAGCAGGAGAATGCCAAAGCTGTAGGTATCTACTTTCGTTGTCACTGGCAAGTTCTTGAACCATTCAGGAGCTACATACCCTTTGGTTCCCCTGATTGCCGTAGTTGTTTTAGACTGCTCTGTCTTTAGCAGCTTGGCTAGTCCGAAATCAGAAATCCTGGCATTAAGAGAATCGTCGAGGAGGATATTTTGAGGCTTGATATCACAATGGATTATCTGGGAGCTGCATTCTTCATGGAGGTAAAGGAGCCCTCTTGCTACACCGAAAGCAATTTGCATTCTACGGTGCCATTTAGGCCTTGAATCTCCAAATATGTAGTTCGACAAGGAGCCACTGCTCATGTACTCGTAGACCAGAAGGCGATGCTGCCCTTCGTTACAGAACCCAACAAGCTGAACCAGATTCTTGTGATTTGTTCTGCCGATAACTTTCACTTCTGTTTTGAATTCGGTCTCGCCCTCTCCTGCCATCTTTTCTAACCTCTTTACTGCAATCATTTGTTTGTCTTCGTCACCTAGTACCCCTTTGTAAACAGGTCCAAAGGCACCCCTACCAAGCTCTTCATTGAATCCTCCGGTAGCTGTTTCGAGCTCATTGTAAGTAAAATTCTGCAGATTCATGTCCCGCATGGCATGGTGTTGCGGAATCACCTTTTGTTTTTTTCGGTTCCATAGAGTAAAGAACACGTAGATTCCTAGCAGAGAGAGAACAATTAGAAAGATGGAGCTACCTAAAAGCACCGAGCCTGATATGATCAAAGCTGATCGATCACTCTTCTTTGCACTCTTCTTCTGAGCTAACTCCTCAGTCCAGTCGCCTTTCCTCACTTTCATCAGGGCTTTATCACCAATCGTTGGATCTGTTACGCCATTGGTGAGAGGGGCTCTCTTCTTCCAACATTCTCCATCGTTAAAAGTGGCAACAGCACAATTGCAGTCACTCAAGCAAGCCTGTCTGCACCAATCCTCGTTCACTGAACGAAAATATTCATAATCAGCGTATGGAAAGTTTGTGTTTAGCATATCCCTGATCTCAAAGCTATCTGTTTCTGGCGATGGGTGGCCACAATCCTGTGAAATAAAGATTTGCTTACATCCCTTCCTCTCATCATCTTGATCAAAGAAAGTGTAACCAGGCGGACACCTGCAACTTGGTCTTTGGTCATCTCCTAATTCGCAATAGCTGTTGAAACCGCAAGCTCCACTGCCTACTGCGTAACTAATTGCCAAGCAGATATTTGGTGGTACGAAGTTTGGCGAAGTCGTCCAGGCCATAGCCCACCTTTTGCCACTGGAAGCAGTCTTTGGATAAACATATTGCCTAAAAACTCCATCATAGTCTATGGTTGCCCTGTGGTAGAAATCTTGCAATGATACTGGATTAGAAAATACATTATTGAGTATAGTGCCATTGTTTGCTACCAGGTACATATAGCCAGACTGGTTAAAGATCAGCTGGTAACCGCTACCTAGAGAACTTCCGGGTGTCCAATAATTAAAATTTGATTCCATTGATGGATAGGCTGTGGTGGACAAGACGAGATTCCCGTCAAGTTGTAGAATGAGCTTGAATCTCCCATCTGAATAATTCTTTTCCAGGTAGGGAGCAATTAGTTGGGCGCCTGAATTCAGATTTTGTGTGGGCAGCAGTGTATCCGTTGGTTCATCAAAACTCTGCCACAAATTGGCACCGGCTTGTCCTGCTATCACGAAGTTTCCCGTGTCAAGCATGGCTCCATAGGAGGCTCCACTTCCACCCAAATATCGAGAGGTCCATATTCGGGTGCCTGAATGATCATTCAGAACCAATCGACCATCCGCCGTAAGCTGTACTTTTGATCCTCTCTGAACTAGTTTATTTCTATTAGCTGACCAGACTATGGTTGTTTCAGTTATTTTGTTGAACCATATGGCAAGCAGGTAGCCAGCATCACCAACTTGTTGGAATCCAAAAGCAAACTCCCCAGATGGTGAAGTCCAAGGAAGGTGACCACTAGCAGCAGCAGCAGTGAGAGATGAGCCCAAAGATACGTTCTTGTCAGCCTGGCCATTGGTAGAAAATGGCAGCTGGAGAAGAAGAAAGAAGCAAAAACAATATGGTAGTTGTAGATTCATGGTGTGAAGATACTGTATTTTAAGACATCGCATGATTTAGGGCAAAGGTCCTCTTCTCTATTTGTGCTGAGTATTCTAGTCGGAATAAATAAGAAAGGGGTGTCCTGCTGTCCGCGTATCAAATAGGTGGAACTTTGACTTGGTGACACCTTATAATCTTGGGAGATTATTACTAGAAACCTTGTTTAAATCTAATATTTTTTCTTTTCTTTTCAATAACACTATCATCTTAACTTAAAAATAAAATTGAAACAATTTCATTATGGTCGGTTTGACCTGAGACAACCCATCACTTGTAACGGGATTAAATTTAACATTAAACCTAATTGTATAAGATACAAATTAATTAATAAGTTAATGGGAGCATGAAATAAAATATCGTTTGACGGGAGGAATAAGCATGAAATAATGAATCGTGAATACTTAAATTAATGAAGTAAAAGTAAAACATTAGACTAAATCTAGGTGGAAATTTAATGGTCAAGCATTGTAATAAATGGTATGGCTTGTTTCAATGGGCACTATTATTAATGAAATTAATTAGTAGTTTCCATTTTCTTTTGACCACTTTAAATTATCTTTATTCAAAATCTCTAAAGTCCTAAAAATTCTCTAAAGTCTTGAAGAAAGAAATGCAAAAATGACTTGACAATACTCAGTATCGTTAAATAACCGGTTCCTAGAAAGTTAAATCTTGGAGAAAGAAAGGATTCGAAAAAAAGACTTATTTCATGTTAACCTTTGTTAAAGAACAAGTTGAATTAAAAACAAAAATTAAAATAATCATGGTACTTTGATCAACAAAATTATGGTATCATATCAAATAATTAGTTAAACCAAAAATATTAAGATATTAGAAAATATTCTATGATATAATTTATATCATTCTTATCCCATGTGTGTGTGCCGCATTGGGTTAAACATCTCTCTAGACCAGGATCTTTCTAATGATGAGTGGAAAAAAACAAGAAATTCTTATTTATTATCGGTAAAAAAATTGAAAGATGGAATCATCACCTAGTATTTTAGTCATAACAAAATCTAATTGTATATAAGAAAGACATATCACTTCTAATATACCTTAACTATGCTTAACTATGGTAAATTGTATTGTTTATTATAAATTAAAATAGTATTGTATTGTCTAATTGTTGATTTGTCTAAAATTTAAGAAAAGTATTCTCAATAAGAAGGTTCTTATATGAAACTTGTTAAATGTATAAATGTATAATTTCATAGTAGTTTTACAATTACATTTGAGGTTGAACTTATAGAGTAATTACAACACTAAATTGAATAAAATACAAGCTACTTTTTCTGTCTAAATTACATAGGTTCCATCTTTTGCTATATATGATATAACGACTATATAAAAAAGTAATTGTACACTCAAGAGTAGCGAGTAATACATAACAAACAGAAGGTTATACGTAAAAGATGGAACAATAAAAACAATATATAAGGTTATAGTGTCTCATCAATATTATAGACTCTTCCCCGTAATAGGGAAGTGCATATTTAAAAAGAAATATAGGTAGATTTAAAAGAAATTGACCTGAAAGATAAATAAAAATAATGTAAAAAACAACAAAGAGAAAAATAATATATATATTAAGGCTCTAATATTAAATAAATATCATAAAATATAATTCAGTCGACATATTTAACAGAAAATAAAAGTAACAAATAATTGTTTTTATGTTTTGTAATTATAATATTTAATTAATAAAATTATAATAGATCAAAACTATTAGAAATTAGTCCCCCTAAAAGGAACAAGTGTAATCAAAATGCAGGGAAAATGGTCCATATATTTTTGAATTGTAGATAACTTGGATTAATTTTTTTACCTAATTTGTTTGTAAGTTGTATTTTTCTCCCAGTAATATCAGATCTGAAAAATTAAACTTTTATTTTTAACCAAAATAATCTAAATTCAAGAATCAAATTTTTGTAAGAAATAAGCTTTAACAAAAGAGGACAAAATTAGAATTAACAAGTGAAATCTTTTATTTTATTTTATAAGATTTATTCCTTATATTATTTAAGAACACTTATATTATTTTTTTGTTCTTTCAAAAATCCTAGGTCATGTTTTTTCTATCTATCTATATATTTTCAGGTGCTAATATTAAATAAATATTAAAATATATAATTAGTCTCACATATTTATAAGAAAAAAACCCTAAATAAATGACAAAATTCATTTGAATCTCTTGATTTTATGAGGTTACAACGAGGTAGCCTCTTATAAATCTATACTTGTAGAAATGTCTGGCAAACTTTGAATAACGTCCATGAAAAATTAACGTGAAGAGAGGGGTGAGAGATAGACCTATGCAAAAAAGATATGTTATTAATTAGCTGTACGCCTTGGAGCAATTGATGATGTCGTTGAAATAAATGGTATGGCTTGTTTCACTGATCCATGAAATTATTCAGAAGCTTCCTTCCTTTGACCACTTCAATTTTTTATCCAACGTAATTAGAATAAAATGGCAGAAGGGTTATTATTCTTGGATTAATTAAGAGCAAAACACAAAAGGAGGCTATAATTCTTGGTGATTCTAAGTGCTTAGTCTTAACCGAATTACAATTAAGCTATATATAGGTTAAACAAAAAATATTATTTAACCATTAATAAATAAGACTACATAAATATTATTTAACAATTACAAGTCTTCAAATGGAGTGTGGTTTCATTCTAAAACATTATTTCTACAGTGTCCAAGGATTATTATCTCTAAGGAATTGGTTGAATTTAAAAACTAGAGTTGTTAGTTAAGATTATAAGTTTAAGATTTTAAAATCCAATGCATTGCATCTATGAAAAAAATTAAATTTGATTCGAAGTCTAAACGAAGACATGTTGCAGTAAGAATAAGAAAGAAATCAACGAAATTCTTAATTTTTATGAGGTCACAACGAGGAAGCCTCTTATAAATCTATACTTGTAGAATTGTCTAGCAAACTTTGAATTGATTCATCGGATAGCTCCTTGTGTTCTGCCAAGTTCGAGTCCAAATTAATGAAAGATCACCGAACCAAAAATATTATTGAAGGGTTCGCAAAAATGACTTATTTCATGTTAACCTTTGTTAAAGAACAAGTTGAATTAAAAACAAAAATTAAAATAATCATGGTACTTTGATCAACAAAATTATGGTATCATATCAAATAATTAGTTAAACCAAAAATATTAAGATATTAGAAAATATTCTATGATATATATGATATAATTTATATGATTCGTATCGCATGTGTGCGGCATTGGGGTAAACACCTTTCTAGACGTGGATCTTTCTAATGATGGGTGGAAAAACAAGAAATTATTATTTATTATCAATTAAAAAAAAGATAGAATCATCACCTAATATTTTAGCCACAACAAAATCTAATTGTATATAAGAAAAACATATCACTTCTAATATACCTTAACTTTGGTAAACTGCATTGTTTATTTGTTTATTGTAAAGTAAAATATTATTGTACTGTCTATTCGTCTAAAATTTAAGAAAAATCATTCCCAATAAGAAGGTTCTTATATTAAACTTAACTATTTAAAGTCAAAACTTATAAAATAAAATAAATTGTCTGTTTATTTAATCTCAATAACACATCTTAAGTATAAATTCATAGTCCCATCATCTATACAAAAATAATTTCTTGGTGTTTTTGAAATATGAAATTTAGAATATACAAAATAACAAAAATAAATCTTTTATTTGATATCAATAATTGTTTTACATACTAGTTCATAATCCTGGAAGTTAAAAAAATCAAAATATTTTTTGTATTTTTTAAATATTAGTCAAGTTTTTAGATTCAGTAAACTGGTTATTAAATTAAAAATGCATGCAAAGATTAAACCAAAATCATCACCGATGAAACTTATCCAGGCTGCTGATGCTGTCTGTTACTGGAACAGAGGAGATGAGGTGCAGTTGCTGTCATTCAAAGCGGTCGATTAGTGGAGAAACTGCTGAATGGGGCCTCCTGGAGGTTAATTATTTTGCTTTCTTTAGTCTTCTCAAGACGTCACGTCTTCTTCCTTCTTTAAATAGATTTGTTTCTTCCTCCTCAAGATTGTTAGTTTGAGAAGGCTGTTTCAGGATTCTAGAAGGAGATAAAAGAGCAATTTTTTCCCAGTCTTCACCAAGCTTTTCTGCAATGTTCTTCATTATGATTCTGTAAATGCTCTGAATCTGATGATGGGAAATCAACATTTCTTAGCGCAACAAAATCATACAGATCTGGAAGCAGAAGATTTGATTGACCTACTTCGTCTATGATCAAAACTTATAGCTGAAGCCGGCTGGTGCTGTCAAGCAGTCATCCATGTTGCTGTGTGTAGAAGATCAAGTAACGGTTACTGAACTCAAGGATGAAGACCAGGAATCTGATCCACCCGTGATTGCAGCAGCAGCAAAATCAACAAATCACAATCCCTCGTGAATGCAGCAGCAGAGGAATGACTGGAACATAATTGAGGACGATCTGATCCTGTGAATCAAATATATACAGCTGCTGCCAGTTAGAGTTATATACGTTAGAATTTGCTAATGTAATGCTATAAATATCAGTACGTGTACAGAACAAATAATATAAGGAAAAACGTGCAATTCTTAAAACACGATTGTTTTGAACGTTTCTATATTGTGCTATACCTCTCTCTGTGCGCTCGCGCGCTCCAGTCTCTTATACCAGATGTTTACACGCCACTAGAATAAAAAAATCCAAAAAGCAAACAGTTTCGAGATTCTAATTCAAAAGAAAAGAAAACATGAAAATGGGCAATAATTCACCTATGAATCTCAATTATTCTTCAAAATCCAAATGAAAAAAACTAAGATTACAGGTAGGGACCAATCTGGTTTTTTTTCCAGAATGTTAGATGTCAAATTATAATTATAATTAAATCCTTCAATTGGATCTAAAATTAATTCTCAAATATAATTATACTTTAAATCAGCCCATGATTAAATCAAATTGGCCTATATAAAAATATAATTATTCCCTTTAACTTAATTTTTACACAGATTTATCCAATGAAAAATTATTTTTACCTTAAATTTGTATTTTCCTCTATTTTTTATACAAATGAGATACGATCAAACTCTCAAAAACAACCAAAATTTTCACATTGATTTCTTACCAATGCCACACCTTTTAATTTATTTTTGTTATTTTTTGGTATATTTTAGGGAATAACCCAAAAATTGGATTATGACAATGTTATTCATAAGTTCATAGCTAATTCCAAAAACAAACAAAAAATATTGTCTGTACTATGTAATTCATTATTTTTACTATGTATTCCAAAAAAAATACTTTTGAAATGAAGCATTTCATTATGTATAGAACACAATATATCTTTATGTTTCTTTTGAAACCCTGTCCTATTATCCTTATGTTTTATATAAAATAAACATATTAATGCTACTTTGGATTCACAACTTATTTTTACCAAGAATGATGAACTTTAGCAAATTAAATATATGAGTTAGACGATCAAATTCGAAATATACTTGAATTATCGGAGAAACATCACAAAAGCTTGATCATGTTCTTAGGGAGTAGTATTGGAGTCACTTTAAACTACACTTGTCGGGTCAAGTTTTTCCTAGAAGAGTTGGTGGGGACACAAGACTCAAGTACTGTTTATGCACTTGTATGATCATGAACAATGAAGGGTAACTCAAATCATTAAGAGAGTGGGCTTTAGTGTATGTTTTGATTTAATTTATTTGAGCTTTTAATTGAGGCTTATTAATTAGATTTTATATATTGGATATGATTTAACTATTGTTGGGTATTTTATTTAGTGGACTGTAAACCCAACAAAAGAGTACTGAGGGCAGAAGGAACCAGACGATACTTATAGATTTCCAGGAATATTTACGGAGTAGTTGTCTCCACCATCAGTAATATTTGTTTCATCATTCCATTTGGAGGACTTTCTTAGTTTCTTTAATGGAAGTTCTAGTGGGGAAGTCAGACCCAAATCACTAAGAGATTAGGTTTTGGTTTAATTTATTTAGTGGGCTATCATTCAATTAGGACTTTTGACGTAGTTTCAAAAGAAGAAGAAGAAGCTATTGTTCATCATCAAACTGTCAACAAGAATCAGCCAAATCAGTACCAGCGCAACCTTAGTTACAGTCACCAACAATGGCAACACCGAGATCAGCCGCCACATACCACCACCCATATAAGCACCCTAGCCAACACAAATTCAGACTTATCAACAACAACAATCAGCCCACGAAACATTGCAGATTTGTCGTTCACAACAGCAACGGCAAACCAGCATAACAAATCTTTATCTGCCCAATTCGTAAGGCCATCATCCTCAGTAAAAACAATAGATCGGCGCCACAAAACTTCAACAACCACCATCTACTGTGCCTGTGATCGATTTTCATCTTCAGCAGCCACAATAGAACTGCAAAACACCCACGGCATAAATACAAACTGCCTTAAGTTTATAATTAGTGCCACATCAGCATAATCCACGTTACCACGTCATCGACGCGTCAGTTTATAATTAGTGCCACATCAGCATATTCTCTTAAGTTACCGTCATGTCAGCATATTCTTCCGGGTCATCGCCACGACATAACAGTCATAACTAATTGGAACAAAGTGATATAAAAATTACAAGAAAAGTGTCTACCTGGTCGAATAAATTTTAAAATCAATGTAACAAAATAAAAACATAATACATTTTAATAATTATATAATGAGATATGTCATGAAGAAAAATAAAATTATGACTATACGTAGATTTCATAAAGATTTGAATAATAATTTTTGAAATAAAAAAAAAGTTAAGGTTATAGATACTTTAATATGTGGTCCAAGATTATAAATTGTTTATAAAAAACTAAAAGGATAAAACATCATAACCCTTCTAGAACCTCTTTTAGATGTTGATTTATAAATAGTGAATCTTTATTATGTGCTCAACTCCTTGATCTAATTCTAATAATGCCAAAATTTATTGAAAAGATAAGAGCAAATGAGTCGTCAATAAAAAATTAAAATGAGGTTAAAAATATATTTTAAGGTAGAGGAATTTTTGAAAACTCTTTAGTAGAATTGACCAAGAGGATAAATATAGTTTTAGAAGAGCCTCATGGTATTAGTCCTCTTAACTACTTGATTTTATATTAAATATAAAAATTTAAAATGAGGTTAAAAAATATATTCTTCTCTTCTCCAGCGTGTTTTTCATTTTTTTCTTCGGCCTTTTCTTTTCTCTCGTCTTAAGTTATTGCTTTCTCTTGAAATCATTTTTGTCTGGCATCAACTGCCATTTGTTTTCAGAGAAACAATTTTGCTACGAACTACAAGGAATTAAAATAGTGCTCGAGAAGAAAAGTACATGCGACTCGGAGATGGGTTGCGATTCAAACAATTCAGTAATGAAACAATGATGTGCCCAGAAGAGATCGCTAATGTGAAGTTCTGGACGCAGGTCATGAATTTCTGCTTGTCTTGTTCTGATCAATCCCAGAGCATGAATCAGTGTGATTAGAAATGGTTCTATAAAATGTGATTAATTAGAAGGGATTGATTCCCATATGAATCTAGCCAACAACATGATTTGTAACATGGCGTTAGCCTAGTGGATATGTTGAAATCAGAAAGATCCCTTTGATTGCACCAACGCTCTCAGTTATCATTGAAGAAGGCTCACTATCCTGAAGCGCGGTTCCAGAGGACTCCTCTGTTCATTTCAATTATTGTGGACTCACAGTTGCATTTGTCAAACCAGCAGAGAGGCTTTGATATGAACCTTGAAGTCCACATCGATCAGAATGAGGGGTCAACTTTGTGATTTGCTCTAATTACAAAGGAAACCGTAGCTCACCTGGTTGACCGGAGTGCAAGGACGATGCTGGCTGAAAACCTGGGCCCTTTTACATTCCTAATATTTCACAGTAGGAGGAAAAGCTGATTCAGGATAACAGTCATGGCTATCAAAACACAAGTCTAAATGACTAAATGAAGAATGAGAAATAATTTTCAACGAATTCCAGATGAGATAGATTAAAAGAGTGTTCCCCATAAATGAAACAAAGAAAAAATATAATTATAGGCTCTAATGACAAATATTTCTAACGTAATGCTGTTTTTTCAATTGAACAAGCATCAATCAATCGGAGGAAAGAAAGATTGACGACAAGAGAAACAAAAATGTGACTGACGGTGTCTTTAAGAAATAGATTAATACCAAATCCCTTAGAGTGAAGAATGGAAGATTAGTCACATGACTTTGCATCGCAGGCAAGCAGTTCTCTTCTTTTCCTGTTTTCTTTTCGGCAAAATCTGAAGACTTGATTGCACTAGCAAAACTGCTGGCTGGATCCCATCATGTGACTGCACCTTCTGTTTGTCTGGAGTTGAATGTTCTCTTAAACGATAATACGGCCATCCAACGAGACAGGAAACAGCTTCAACCAAGAATCACTCGTCAAATTGCTGAACCTGCGAGCCTTGAAACAGCTTCAGGCAGCACCTGCGGAATAGGAGGCCAGCTATTTTGAGTTCTCATGTTTAGAATGGAGGGAATTATGTGAAAAGCAATTGTTACAATGGAGAGAGCTACCTCTATGAATATCTGTTTCAACACCTTGAGGAAAAGAATACTGATTAGTCCATTTCATGGAACTATTCTGATACATTGCATTTACCGCAAGTTCTGTAGTATTAATTCATTTTCAGTTTGCGATTTTTGCAGAGAAGGTGACAGTACGCATGATATTATGTTTACTGCCGCGTCTATTACCATAACGGACAGCCACTTCTTCTTAGTGTAGCTGTTTTTCACATGCCCCTTGATTCTTTACAGAAATTTCTTCCAATCTATCAACAGTTGGAACATGAAAGATGCAAGATGGCAACCGTGCTATGTTTGGCTCAGCTTCACCAAACAAGAATGTATCAGAAATTATTATGCAGATCCCATTTGCATGAATGTACGAATGCTAATAAATATTAGATGATAGAGAACGAGAGAGAGAGAGAGATTAAGTATACCCCCTCACAAGGCTGTAAAGGTCCTCTTTAAGATGAGGTGAGAACTCTAATAGCCTTATTATTATTTGAAAGGTTAACATGTGCAGCTCCTTTTCATAAGCCTTGTTCCCATAGAATTTAAAGCATGTT